>VYZQ01041902.1:13670-83199 GCA_013400655.1 Mystacornis crossleyi | reverse complement strand
GCTTGGGGGAACAGGCCGCCCCGCCACGGCCGCCCCGCACCGGGCCGGGGGCAGCCCCGAGGGCGCGGCCGCGGTGACCCGGCCGAGCCCGCTGTCCTACCTGTGTCCGGAGTCCCGGGGTCCCCCTTCTCCTCCAGTTTCTGTGGCTCGTCCTCGTCGTTTTTCTCCAGGTCGATGTTCTCCTCTTCCTCCTCGTCCTCGCTGCGGTTCCGTGGGGTCCAGGTCATTTTGTTCTCCTTCTTGAGCCGCCGCCGCGCGTTGGCGAACCAGGTGGAGACCTGGGTGAGAGTCATCTTGGTGATGATGGCCAGCATGATCTTCTCGCCCTTGGTGGGGTAGGGGTTTTTCCTGTGCTCGTTGAGCCAGGCCTTGAGGGTGGCCGTGGCGTCCCGCGTCGCGTTCTTGCGGTACGCGGGGTCCCCGTAGGGGTAGGAGCCGAGCGGCGCCGCGTACGGATGGTACCCCAGGGAACCGGCCATGCCCGGCGTGTGGTCGTAGGGCGAGCTCTGGGGAGAGAGGGGAGAGCGGCCCGGCGGGGCGAGGTCAGGCGGCCGCGGGGCGGCAATGACAGGGCAAAGGCAACGCCAGGGCCTGCCCGCGGCCCCTGCCCGCGCCCCACCGCCTCTCCCCCGGCGCCGGGCCCAGCCCGGCTTTTCCCCCGGCTCTTTCCCAGGAGGAAGGGCCTGGGGGCTCGCCGGGGCCCGTAGTGTCCGGCCCCAGGAGGCCACCGGCTGCCTGCAGTAATCCAGCGGCTCTCCCCCCAAATGCAGGAGCAGAAAAGCAAGTGGGCAGCGCGGCGTGGGGGAGGACAGCGGCAGGGGGACCGGAGCCTTCCCCCCCGCGCTGCGATCGCGGCAGACAACCTGCCGGGCCCAGGCGACCGGGCGGGCTGGGCCGCTCCTCCCTGCCCAGGCACGGAAGGGGGAAAGAAATAAAGGGAAGAAGAGAAAAGAGAAGACGACAATAAAAGAGAAACAAAAAAAAAGGGGGGGAAGAGAGGGGGAAATAAAAGGGGAAGAGAAAAGAAAAAGAAAAGAAAAGGATACAGAAAAAGGAAAGAAGAAACTGTGAAACTCTGCCCTAAACATAGAGGAGAAGCTGAGCAAAACTCGCCGTTTTCGGGGGGAGCTGCGGGGCGCTGGCGGTGGCCGCAGCTCTGCGGTGTGGATGTCCCGCACCCGAACTGGCCCCGCGGTGCCCCACGGGCGCGCACGGCTGCGCAGTGCCCTACCTTCCCCTTCCCTTCCCCGCGCAGCCCCGCGGAGCAGCTCGCGGTCATGGGATTAGAGCTCTGCAATATTTAAGCCTAATTATCGCCGTGCAGGGGAAAGTTGCCTGGATTTATCGCCCGGATTTCTCCCATCGCTGACCGGTTTGGGGTCATTCCCTTTTCAATCACCACAAGCTAGTTGTTGCAGAACTACGATTGGTGGTTTTTATACATTTTTTTTTTTTTAATAGGGAATGAAACTGGTCCCCGCCTGCTCCGGTCCTGCTCGCCCGGGCCGTGCCGGCGGCTCCCCCCGCGCCCGGCCCTGCCCGCCGCTGCCGCCAGCAACAGTGTGCGGCGGCTCACGGCGGCGATGCGGGAAAGTTGCGCGGCGAGGCGGGGAGCCGCGCTCCCTTTTGTCCCCGAGATCTCAAAAATAAAATGGGAACAAAAAGCAGGCCCGGGAGGGGGGGAGCAGGCGCCCGCGGGATGCCGTCGTGCCCGGCGCGGTGCCGGCTGCCCGCGGCTGCTCTTACCACGTAGGAAGTGAAGGCGGCGGCGGCGGCGGCGGCTGGGTCGGTGCCGTACTGGAGGTGGGAGTTGTAACCCGGGGAAGGGGCTGTAAAGGCGGTAGATCCGGCATAAGGGGAAAAAGCGGAGCCCGAAGAAGATCTCCCAAGTTCATCGGTCCTGGGTCCGGAGATCACGCTGGTGCTGTACGCCGGGCAGGAATAGAGAGCCAAGGACGCTGACGGCTGGTACAAGTAACCCTGAGGATACGACATGGCCAGGCGCACACATATACCCGGGAGCCCAAGGCGCCGGGAGGGAGCCGCCGCGCTGCCGGGTTGGGGCGGCTGCGGCCGGGGCTTCGCGGGCGCCTCTCCGCCCTCGCCAGCTGGGCAGCGGCGGCACCTTGCTCTGCGCCGGGGCTGCTGCTCCGCTTTCGCCTGCAGCCGGGCACCGCTTCCTCCTTTTTCTCCCCCCCCCTTGCTTTCCCCTCTTTCCCTCCCCCCCTCCTCTCTTTCTCTCTCTCTCCCCCTTGCACTGGGGGGCTTTTTTTTTCCCCCTTCCTCCTCGCTCTCGCTTTCCGAAGGGTCCTGCCAAGATGCTAAGTTGGAAATTGCAGCTCCTGACGCCTTCAGCACGGCCCGGCGAGGCTCCTCCTTCGCGGGGTGTTGTCAGTGGAAGGACTGGCAGGACCCCGCTGGGCTGCCGCGGCCGGGCCCAACCAGCGGGAGGGCTCCGCGCTTCCCTGGCCCTCCCCAGCGCTCAGAGGCTCAAGTGCGCCGGCTCCTGGATTGCAGTCACCTCCGAGCCATTTAAGATCAGCTCCAACTTTCTGCATGTGCTAAATACCGTGCGGAGTCGCGCTGCGCCGGAATGCAAGCCAATCAGTATATGAAAAAAAAAATAGATCTTTAATAAGATTTATTAGCCGCCCGGCTCCCCCTCTGCACAGCCACCCCTCCTCGTGCTCTTTGCCCCTGCCCCTCCCTCCGCTAAATCACTGGAGGTGGGATATACGGCGGAGTGGTGGTGCTGTTAGTTTTGATTTTCTTAACAAAAAAGGACATTTTCGTCGGGGAAGAACCGCAGCCCGGTCCGGTCCGGAAGCGCTGGGCTGCTCGGCCAGTGACTCCCGAGGGCAGGGGCCACCCCGCCACCGGACCTGTTGCGACGGCTGTGCGGGCGGAGCGGCGGCGGGGGTCCGGCCAGGAGCGGGGATCAGCTTCGCGGAGGGCTCGGATTTAGTCTTTCCCAGCGCCGGTCGCGGGAGAAGGGCGATGCGGAGGGGAGAGGAGGGGGCTGAGATGGGTCCGCAGACACCGCTCAGAGCGAGGGTTTGCCCGCGGATCTAAGGAACACACCGGGTATCCTCCCCCCACCCGCAGCTCACTGAAGGGTCGGGGCGAAAGCAGATTAAAACCATATGAACTGGGATAAATCCCTGCCGATCAGAAGATGTAATCTCCCGTGATTCCACCAGATATATTTCCCAACAGAAAGATATCCCGATTTATTCTCTTCTCATATTTTTTTTTTCCCTTGCGGTTGAGGAAAGGAGCTGCTCCAGTGGCCGCGGACCCCCGGCTATCGGGACCCGCCGTGCCTGTCTCGGTCGAGGGAAGGGAGCGATATCATTAGATTTATATTTTTAGAATTTATTTTATTTTGTAACTTTTGCATTTTCAGACCCTGATGCTCTCGCCGCGTTCCCCCGCGGGACGTACGCGAAGACGCAAGGAGCAGGGCTGTGTTTTAAAACGGGCAGGCCAGGGCACGAGCTCCCCATGTCCCCGTCGCCACACCGACATCGACGCCGCCCCACTCCCTCCCTCCGTCTCCGGGGCTCCGTTCCGGCAGCAGCACCCACAGCCCCCTAGCTGGGCGCAGGCTGGGACTTGCCGAGCGGCCGCGCTGCAGGGCCGGGGCTGCGCGGGAAGGGCCGGCCGGGCAGGGCGCGCTGTCCCCGCTCTCTTCGGGGGGGCCGCGGCAGGACTGAGGCCGGCGGGGCGGGCGCTGCCCTAAGTACAGCAGAGTAACCTACCCTACCCTACCCTGCCCTGCCCTGCCCTGCCGTGCCCTGCCCTGCCCTGCCCTGCCCTGCACTACAGTACCCATCAGGCCGCGGCCCCACCAGTCCCGCCCCCGGCCGTCCCGGCGCATGACTGGCTGTCCCCTCGCCGGCGGCGGGCGCTCCGCTTCTCCCACAGGCCCGCGGGCCTGTCCCTCAGCGTGGGGTGTGGAGGGGCGGTGGCAGCTCGGGGGCGGTTGCGGCGGAGTCCGGAGGCGGCGCTGACAGGACGGCGCGCGGAGGCGCTGCGGGCCGCGGCTGCCGTCCCCGGCCCGGACCAGCCCGGCTGGGCTCAGCACAGCTCGGCCCGGNTTGTGTTTTTTTTTTTTTTAGTTTAATTTTTTAATGTGCGGTGTGCCAGTTTGCATCTCTTTAAAGTCCGTGTGGTTCTGCCCCGGTGGACGGGACGGGTCCATCCCCGGCTCGCACGCTTACATGCTCAATCCACACAGGTGTGCACTTTCATCAGTTTTCAGCTGCACGGTGTCACCGGTATTTGTCCCCGGCTTAATTTTAGCGATCGCTCTGGAGAACTGCATTTCTTTTTCTACTCAAAAGCTCTCTGTCATAATCCTCTGACAATCCCCCTTGTTCGGGGAGTGAGATATCATCTGGTCAAGTTTTATACACTTAGCATTCATTTTATATATGAGTAGAATAACTACCTGTTTTTTGTGCTCCTTTCTTTATAGGAAGAAGCAGAAGTTTTAACCATCTTCCCATGGCATCTGACTTTTTTGAAGAGGAGGTAAGGTTAACATCATGTAAAATTACCCTCTTTATTTTTGATGTTCCACTAATCTTTCTTCTGTAGGCATACATTTTGGAAACAGTGTTGAGTTCATGCATACTTTCATGCATTGCGACATAATACCAGAGCTGACTAATAAGTGGTAGTGCTAGGACTCTTATGCCGTCAGGATTGTGCGTGCCTATCAAACTGACATTCTCACTACGTTATGCCACTATTATATTCTTTGCAGTTTTAAAAGAACTGTAGATAATTATCCAAGATATTGAAACATTTAGTTTATAGTTCTATTGCTGTGGTTGTCACCTTCACTTCATATCAAATTTGAGACTCATTTCTTAAGGATGTCTCTATTTTCTGCTTTATTTGCACATTGATAGCTCTACTGAATGACTAGTCACAGTAACTTTTTCCTCTGATAGCAGCATATTAAAATGTGAAAGCTTAAGACTAATCTACTTTGCAGGACTTTTCAGCCATTTGATCGAAGGGAAATGAGAAGTTTGTTTCAAGACTCTTATGTGGTTCATCAGTTCTGTTAACAATTGTAGGGCTTGAGAATACATTTGCTGCTTCTCTTCATTTTTGCTGAAGGTATGTGCTTTTGAAGGTATGGATCAGTTCTTGGTGTCAGGAGTTTGTGTACTTTGCAGCTGGCAGTGAAACTATCAGTGCAAGTTGATATTAAAATTCTGGACTTTGTATATTTTTCTCCTAATTTTTGGAAGATAGATTATTAATGTAATAGAAAAAACACTTGCCCTTAAAATCTTATTTAACAGTGGGACGGATTTACAGGCTGATTATGCACTCTTCGCTTTATTTAAATTCAGGCATGTGAATTTAGATTCAGCTTGTGTAAATAAATAATTCGAATCACTATTTTTGTAGCTTTCAGTCTGATGGGCTGATCTTGCAAAGCCGTTTAAAAGGTCTTTGGTTAGTTTAGTAGTTGGACTCCAGTAGGGTTTTTGGCATGAGAGAAACTTGGATTTGAGATGACTGCACAAAATAGGACCCAAAATGCAGCAGTATTTAAATTTGCATATTTGGTTTTCTACACTGGTTTCTTTTGCATAATTTCATTGAGGGTGTGCAAACATGTGCAAACATGTGGTACAGCATAAAATGGCTTAATAAATTAGTGCATGAATGTACAGTAGGGGTCAGCTGAGAATATTTTCTTTCCGGGAGAATAAAAAGAGGCAGGATCATCCTGAAAATAACAGCAAACTACATTTTAAAAGTACAGCTATTGGTAGGCTCTAACCATAAGTGGTTTGGTTCCAGGTGGCTTGTAGTGAATGGAGTTAAACTTGGCTATCTTGGATATGATACACCTTAATTTAATTAATTTAATAGCTACTTTCTGTTGAAACTTTAAAATCTAACGATCCTGTTTTTATTGCAGCCTTTAAAGATCTAATCGTTCTTCTGTGTGTCTGAGATGTAAAACTTAGCGCGAGGAGAGGCAACAGATTGGTTCCATCATACAATTTTGTTGGGTTTTTTTGAGAGTACTTAAAAGATTATGATGGATAATGCTGTCTTGCCAAAGAATGCCGACACAGGTGTTCATCATTATCTTAATTAAGATCCTGAGAAAATGTCATCTTTCGGCATGAATTATGAAGGGAGATGCATTAGGAGATCATTTCAACTTTTTTTTTTCTTTTTACGGGGGTAGATGAGAAGGAGGCTGTTTTTTCAAAACCTTTTTGATATTTCTTTATCAGAATACCTGACCTTAGACACGGAATAATTTGTTTCTCCAGTTCAGTTTGTGACTATATTACCAGGAGACCTGTATGTGATGCTAAAGGGAATCCTCTTAAAGAAAAAAAATTTTAAAGTAATTCCCCTACAAGATGCCCTGTTTCATTTAAAGCTGTCCTATTAAAAAAAAAAAACCAATCTGCGAGACTCAAATGGTAGTGGAAATTGCTGCTGGAAACATCTGATAAGAGATGTTTTATACAGTATATTTAAAAGTATTAGCAACTCATAACAGAGAAAAATAAATACATGTGAATATTCATTTTTTTTTTAATCAGGCACAAAGAGAAAAGAAATTTTTTTTTCTCATCTTTGCACTATCATAGGAGTAAAACTAATTAGCGTGCAAAGAGGAGGTCTTTCTATGTTAAATCAACACATTATTAACTGGGCAAGAGCTGAAAAAATGCATGTAAAATATTGGGTGTAAAACTTAGGGGCCCTTTCCTGCAGGCACCGCTGCTGCTTCCCCCAGGTGTGGTGCTGGGAGTTCCAGGGCCAGGCAGTGCAGTGGAAGTGCTGCTGTTCGTGGCTCTCAGCCTGGGTGAAGGGTCCCCGGAGGAGCTCTCTGGGCAAGACAGCCTCAGCTGCTCTGTTGTTTCTTCTGCCTGCGCTTCCTTTGCCTGAGATGCTCCTTGTTCACACTCTCTGTGTTTGTGGTCTGAGAGCGAGGTGTAAACTCGTGAACACCTAGAATAACTCTTCCGTGCCTAGCCTTTGGGTATTAGGTAGCGTTGAGTTTTGTTTTTCTCTCCTTTCTATGTTAAGTCTCTTCTTGTCTGCTAAAATAAACCTGATTATCAGTTTCAGTCTTGTTTTTTTTTAAATTGCTTTAGCAAACCTTTTCAGTTTGTGGAATGAAATACAGAAGTGCAGCTGACAAGCCTTTCAAGCACCTACTTACTGTATTGAGCATGTAACTCCAAAGATCTTGACAGTATCATGGGAGAACTTGAAACTATATTTCAGTTTCCTTCAAGTTTCCTGTAATTAACTTAAATGGCATTATTTGCTTGAATTTGTTGGCATAGTATGGACTAAGTTAAGAATGTCTTTAGGGTTTATTTTACTTACAGTTCCATCGACATATGCAGAAAGCAGACTCTGAGTAAAAAATGAAAAACTGCTCTCTTTCATGTCTAAAATAAGTTTTTCACTTAAAGCACGCCACATCTACTGTTAGCTGGTTCCTATAGCGAATGAGGAGCAGCTCAGTGGGAAGGATGGCTGTGGCTCCCTGTGCTGTTTTATGGGATGTACATGAGCCCATAGCTTCACTCAGGGTGGCAAATTCCCTTTTGCCTGCAGGTGCTGCAGCATGGTGGGAGCTCTTGTGGCTGGAATCTGGCCTCCAAGTGTGGGTCTTAGAGGTAGGTGACTTAATAGAAGTGTTGTGTTACAAAGATTTTGTGCTTTATCTTCTTTCCTTGAATATATTTGCAATCCTTATGACCAGCATTTGCAAGAGCTCAGCAGTACCTCTCTGAGGAGAAACATAAAGCCAGGTAGCCTTGCTGGCCTTACACCCAAGGAATTCTTTATAACAGTTTGTAATTTCTGGGGTTTTATTAATATTAGAGCTTTTTAGTCTGTATTCCTTAATGTGGGTAATGCAGATGTAGATGATTCTCGAAGCTGTTTTTTGCAGATTAATATGTATGTATTTGTAGAACCAGCTTTTTTTTTATTTATCATATAAATCACTGCTTGAGGGAAAAAAACAAACTTGTTGGACCTTTCAAGGTGAATATGGATCACCATAACAGAGTTTACTGTGCTAATGAACGTGTGACTGATGACTCTCCTGCTCTTCCCGAAGGAGATGCACCTTCCTGAGCAATTTCTTTTTTCCCAACAGAGCAAAACCAAGCTTTTTCTTTTCATAAGCCCATATTTTTCACAGTATTTCTTAGCATTTCTATCGCAGATCAAGAAGTAAACAGCATTTACCTCTGAAATATCCTCTGCTGACATCTACAGAAATTTTCATGCCCTTCAGATTTAATTTTGTGTAGAATAATGCATGGTATAATATGTAGGTCCTGTGTTTTCAATTAAGCTGTATTAGGTAACTATGTTCTTCTTTCATATCCCATAGCAAAGTATCAATATCCAGATGGCAGTGTGCTGGGATAAAAAATAGCTACAGGCTTGGCTGCTACTGTAAAGCCAGGAACTAACATTTTAGCCTGTGTGATAAATAAAACCAAAGCCGAGACTCTCAGCGTATTGGAGTTGCACTAAATAATTCTACAGTGCTGTTTATTACTGGTTTCATTGGATAATATGCAACTGTAAAACCTGCTTGAAGCTTTTATTAAGAATACTCTGTCATTATAAAAAGGTGCCTACAACTTCTTTATGATATTGGCAGTGCAAGAATTTGTTTGTGCTGACTTTCTGGCTTTTATCTAGGAAGGACCTTGCTGTCTCCCAGCTCCTCTATGCATTAGGTTCCACGAATTTGTCTTGGAAAGAGGACAGCTCTGTAGAGCCTAAGTTTTGAAAGTAATTTTAAAGGTATTTTTTTCCTTTATGCTTTTTCTTAAGTTTATTTCAGTGTTTAATTTATTGCTTCAGTTAAAATTCAGCCGATATTCCCTGTAGTATACACTGTGGTACTGTGTCCCTAAGTAAAACTTAAGCTGAGGTCATCCAGGTAGTTCTTTGAGAGGAGGCTGCAGAAGGGTGGAGAGACTTTTAGACTGATGGAGAAGGGGTGGGAAAACTTGGTAGCAGGCAAGGGGCTAGACCTGGGTTTGTTTTCTGCTTGCATTTCTGGCACATCTGTGACCTAGATTTGTTCATGTAACCTCAGCCTCAGTTTACCTAACAGGAACTCTGCTTGTCTCAGAAGTATTCAGATGTAAATTGGTGTCCATGCTTATATAATTGTTCAACTGTTGTGCTTTTGAGCAAGAGCAAGTTATTAATGCTGTTACTGGTTCATTATCAAAATGCCATTAAACTTTCACATTCCTCAGATCTTTGATTTCCACAGGCACCTGTTTGTGGTGCGCCTCTTGGAACATGCAGGATTGAAAGTCATCCAGTGGGATGTGGTACTAACATAGTGTCTGTGGGATTTAACAAACGTGCTGGATCAGTGGGTGAAGAAACCCTTGCATTGCTCAGTCTGCAATCCTGGTTTGTCAGAGAAACATGCTGTCTGAATTAGTGACAAATACTGTATTTTTGTTCCATCGCTCATTCTCCGTATCTCCCTTTTTTTTTTCATCTTTATAGATTGCACCCAGGAGAGAAGCAGTGAGGTCCACAGTGGGGAAAATGAACCCAGCAGTCCATCCTGTCCTGTACCTGCCTGAATATAGGAAGAGACCTAGTACAAAGCCAGAATGCATCTGAGTTTGCAGTCTTTTTAACCATATTATGTCCTGTTCAGAGTTAATGTTAAGTAATCTGCTGTGAGTATGATATGATTCATTAAGCAAAGCGTTACAGTAGGGGCACTTTCCTTTGTGATGCTGGGTTCAGTCACTTACAAAATGCAGAATCAATGTTTCCAGATACATCAAATTTATTCCTGTTTCTGTTGAGAAAATCACGCAGTGTAGGTGACAAAAACTGTAAGTATGTTCTTCTTTTCTTTCTATTTTTGTCCTCTCCAGATGAGCTCAGTGAGGTGGTCTCAGCGATGCTGAAGAAGGGAAGAACAGAATTGGAAGGCAGCAGCTATTTCAAAGCAGGATTCTTCGTCTTTTCGTAATGCCCAAACATGAAGACTTTATAAACTTCATTAGGTAGAGTATTGCTAATAGTGTAATATCAGTAATGTTGCATGATGTAATACGGCATTGCTGTATTGTTTGGTAATCATGTGGAGCTGCATTAAATAAATGAGCATATGCCAGTGACTTAACATGTGTGAGAGCTGTAAATGGAGAAGGTAGGTACTAGAGGAAATGTTAGTAGCTTTCTTTAAGCCAGCTCTTTCCTTTTTTTCAGCTCTTTCCATAACCAGTAGTTCTTTTGTTTCTTGATAAAAATGGAATAAAGAAAAATACCTTCTCATTCAAAAAATTGAATCTTGTTCAACTTCTTAACCAGAAAGACTTCACAGTCCTACTAGCTATTAGAGCATCTTAATGCTTTGTCCAGCAGGAAATTGCACTCACAGTGCTGACCCATAAACATCTGCAAGTGCAGCAGCATGTACTGCTCTTGTTCCTCAGGGCTTGTGAAATGTCTGCTGTGGCACAGCCCTCTGTGACCTCTTGCATTGAAGGATGGAATTTGTGAGTCCTTTTCTGTCTGGAGCTTGTGGGAGCTCCCTGTTGAGCCCAATAGTTCTGAAATACTGCAAGAAAAGATCTGACAGTGTTATCTGGAAGATGTGACTGACTTTATTATTAACATTTATTAAGTGTCTTAACAACGGAGTGGAAGAGCCATTGCCTTTATTTTTACAAATAGGAGTACTGGCATGTAGGAAGAATGAATCTCTTCTATCTTCTGCAATTCTTGACCCACCTAATTAGGTGATTGTCACAAGAAATGAGAACGTGGCTCAGGGGAATGGCACTGGGGGAAGCTGCAGACACGTTCCGTACATGCCGTGCTTCTCCCTCACACAATGGCTTAGCATCGTGAGCGGGGCTTCCCTCTGTGAGTGTCGCTGGGCCAGGGAGGAGATTTAAAAGGCCTGAGGAGCCTGAGGCTGTCTGTTGGATAGCTTCATTATAGATGTCATCCGGGGAAAAAGTGGGGAACTGCAACTCATTTCTAGGAGCTACTCTGGTTTTTAGCAATTCCTCACCCACTGCCTCCTCCTGCTTCCTTTCGCTGTGGAGTGGCCTTTCCCCACAGTAAGCTGATTCTCTTCATGGCTGATATTTACGCTTAGCCTCTAAGGCACTAATAGCTTCTTCTGGTCTAAGACTTCAGTTTCTTTTTTTAAAATAATTTATTTTGCTAAGAAAGGAAATTTGTCCAGCTGTTACAAACAATAGTGGTTTTGATGTGTATCAGTAAAGAGTTAGAGATGTGTGTTTTCCATGTAAAAGATAAAGAGACTTAAAGCCTGCTTTAAAGGAGGGCAAACCTTGGAGAGGTTTACTTAGATGTACAATATGCCCTATGCTTTCATTTTTTAAAACAGTATTAAGGGATTTTTTTCAAGAAAAGAGAAAATAATTTCATCTTTTTGATTGCATTTTTTTCTTAGTCTCACAGTTGTAAGATAAATATTCAGAATTAGGAGTTGCTAAGGTTAATGTGATTAAAATGAGTATGTGATAACGGGCTCTGCACATTAAAGATTAAGAGCTCAAATTATAGACTCCAGAGGGAAACACTCCATGAGCATTTGTAAATTTTGTTTGTGCAAGAAATACAGGCTTAGGCCTATGGTTGCAGTTGCACAACAGTTTTATCCTGTTTTATTTGCAGAGAATTCTTTTAAACACTGTAGTGTTGGGTTGAAAATGTAGTGAAGGTAGGGGAACAAATGAGGAAATAATTTTAGTCTAAGCATTACTGTTACTTTGTAAAAATAGGTTAGTTTTACACAATTTATTCGCATGTACAAAGGTCAGTTTATAGCATTCTGAGTGCAATAGTTAATTCTTTATATATAAATTGATCCTTTATACAGATGTAATTCCATATGCAACATTTAATCTTTGAATCCAAGTTGAAAATATTTTAGCAATTAATTTATTTAGGTTATGACTTTCTTTCCCATGTATTTTGCAGTGGTTCTTACCCTAAAGTTGAGTCAGTGTGTGCTTAATGAAAGTTAGATGTGAAATGTAATACGTAGAGGACAAAGAAGCATTGAAATCCTTATTGCTCTTAAAAAGACAAAGGTACCTCAGATAATTCTCCTTTCTTAATCCTGTAAGAATTTGATGTGTAATTCTGTTATGAGTGATTTAGAGTGAATGAAAAATATTTTTAGAAGTAGTATTAGTACCAGATATTATTTCTCACCTTTTTTGAAGCATAGTTGGGTTTTAACATTTGAAATGGTTTGCATTTTGAGAGGCTAATTTATAGGCAGTCTTCCACTGAGAAGGAAAAGCACCTTGGACGTTTGTGGAGAGGCAAGCCTTGTTATATCTGTGAAATTTGCTAATGTTGCAACCATTGAAATAAAGCATTTGTTTACATAACAGCAGTGGCATTTCTCCTCCTCTTCCTTGTGGTTTTGTCCAACTAGATGTTATGAGTGGCAGTTGCAGTGACTGCTAAGTGTTTAAATGATGACACCATTATGTGAAGTGATTTTGAAATGAGAGATTCCAGCCAAGAATTACATCTGCTCTCATCTCCTTCAAATCATACTCTCTGGCTGTGCAGATTATGATTGATTTGTTTGTGACAGATTGCAGGAAACAGTCATTGATTTTTCAATATTTTACCTTAAAATTATTTACAGTTGTAACCAAGGGGAGGTATTTCCATGGGCTGTCAGCCCCTGAAAGACTGGGATAATATTCCCTGCTCCCTGACAAGACAAATTACCCGTAATGAGTGCAGTAGCTGAAGGGTATACTTTTATTTTAAAATATGTCAATAACCCAGTGACTAAACGAATATTGATTCAGCATAATGAAGCCTGAGTAATGTGAAAATGAGCTCTTCAAGGAGCATGGTAAAGACTTTCTTTTTAGCTTGTAGCAAGAAGCTTTTCATTCTTTACTGTTAGGTAGTTGAAATGTGCAGTCTTAAACAAGTCATCCTTAAACATTAGTAATATGTGGAATAATGTAACAAAAGAACTTCAGTGTTTTTTCTGTTTATTTTTTCCTTTTTTTTTCTCCAAGTTCTTTTTCTTCAATATGTTTCAGTAAATCAAACGCTTAAAGAGGAAATGCAAGTTATCCAGGGCAGAGATAGAATTACTATTGGTGTAAATGTCTCTTGCAGTAATATTCTTCAGCTAGCCTAATGGCATTTTTAATGTGAATTCTGAATATGGGCATGGAAATATATCTAAATAAACTGTAGATTTAATTTCATACTATTGACTTCTTGACATACTGATGTGTGTTCTGTGTGATCAGTCTAATATTCTTGTCTTTTAACAGTTTAGAATGGCTGGTTTATGAGCACCTAGATATACTGTGTTATAAAACTTAGTTACCATAATGCACATTTTTCTTTCCATACATGTAACACCGCATGTTTCTTACCAAATGAGAATTCTCAAGCAGTAATTCATTTAAATTACAGTAATTTATGCAGTGCCATAGGTGTGGTGTGGAAAAGCATCTAATAGATTAATACGAATGTACTTCAATTGTTCAGGGTAAGGATTAGATTAAAGACCATGTTGAGGTACAATTTTTTTTAACATTAAAAGTATTGAACGCTAAAAAAAACCCCCCACCCTATCATGTGAAGGGATCAATTGGTCATTTGTATTCAAGAGCATTGTGCAACATTGGGAAGACTCTGCAGAAGCACTGGGTATAAATAGCCATGTAATCCAGACATAGACAAAAAGATATTTTCTTGGGGTGTTTGTGTATAATGTGTCAATTATGAAATAATGTCATAGCCAGAAGCATTTAGTGAGCATGCTTGGGCATGAAGACTACTTTCCTTATTTTCTGAGGACTAACTTCAATTGCATCCAACTAGCTTGTGAAAATCTTCAGAAGGATGTTTTCCTATCAGCACACAGGTGATTTTTTCCAAATGTCATTCCTTTAGCATAGCTAGCAACTATTTCAGGAGGCACTTGAGAACCTGTGGCATTGAGAGTTAAATGGCAGCCCTGGAATGTGAGATATGTCCCTGTTTTGAGTTTGTTAGTTTTCAGAAAAAGAATGTGCTGTACGTTTGAGTGGGTTACAACTGTAAATAATTTTAGTTTTGAGAAGATTTGTGCATAGCACCCAAGGATTTCTGAAATATTGGAGAATTATTAATGGTGAGGCAGTAATAAACTGAAATATATAGCTGTGACAACAGGAGAATTTGGGGCTCTTGTTAAATGTTACAAGAAATCTACAGATGTTACAATGTTGAACCTTAATTTTCTGCTCAGTGGCATTTTACACACCTCGATTTCTCTTCCTGTTCTCTTTGTTTCTGTACCTTTTTGTTTCTTTGGCCAACAGCAGGAGATGGAAGGGGAGGATTCGTGTTCAGTAGCTTTCCCACAGTAGCAAGGAAGAGGGAGACTGTTCAGGGCTAGGTGCCAGCTCTGGTGCAGACTGAAGGGCAAATAAATGTTTGTTTTAACAACATCTTTTCCTGTATAACACTGCGTGAGCTTGTGGTACCAAACTGAGTAACAGCAGATACTGCTGGAGGTACTGCTGGCAGTGAAACCCAAGTGGGCTCTGCTTTCAAGCCATTGGCATTTTTTATTTGCGAGACAGGTAACAGCTCTTGCTTTGCTGCCTTTCCCAAAGATGAGTTTGTTTACTGAATATCTGCCGTTCCAGCTCAGGCCTGAACCGTATGCTTGGCACTAAAGGCAAACGGTGCATTCTTGGCTTTGAAGCTTTGTGGGTGATACTGGAGATGTCTGATGATGGTGCTTTGGAAGCTCTGCAGTTTATTCACTCATCTCCTGGTGTTAGAACTGTGACAATTGTTAGTCTGCTTTCAGGTGACTGTGGAGGAGAAAATAAAAACCTCAGACAAAAAACAATCCTAAATAATTAATTGGCTAAAAGTTCTTGTGTCATTTGGGATCTGCCAGGAGCAGAACATAAGCTCAATTGCTGTTGAGTTAGGTAAAAATAGAAAACACTGTGAAATTAAGATCGTGGACAGAGAACAGAATAATATCCTTTATGGCAGAGATGAAGCTGTTGGTCAGTCATAAAGGGTTAATATTTAGGGGCTGTATGTCCTTCAGCACTTGGAAACTTGCAGATTTTGACCCATTTCAGTTAATTTCAAATCTGATGTGAACACAGTGCATCAGTATGTTCTTGTAGTGGGTGGTTTTGTGTAACAATTCAGATCTTGATTCCATTATGAATAAAGTAGCGACCAAAACCAATGGTGGATTTTAATTTTTTTTTTCCTATTTACTCAGCCTCCATGTTATCTATCTGCTCTACAGACCAGCCAACTAAAACAAGTTCATAGTTTAAAGTGAGGGGGGAGAGCATGTTGATGTAGGTGTTAGAAACTGTGCTTACTGGCTAAGCCTTCTGCATGCTGCCTCCTTCCCACTGCCAAATTACTTTTGAAATCTAAGAACTAATATGTGATGGAACCCAAATCAGAGCAGTCTACAAGTGGGCAGATGGCACTGTGTAGAATTTGCTCATCTAAATGTCATTATTACTTGAAAGCAATTCTTTGAGCCCTAAACTACACTTTGAAAGTGTTGTTTTTGTTTAAATTTGCAAACAAATTCTTGCTTTTCTCAAAAGCAATTCCATATATGCAAATATTCCTTTCTTTTGGAATGACCGTTCTATGTACTAAAGCCTGTCAGCAGTGCCGAGAGTATCGCAGTCTTTGGTGTGTTGGCATATGGTTTATGGTGAACTGTAAGACTGAAGTAACCCTATAAAAATATGTGAGGGATCCCAGATGCTTTGAGAGTCTTGCTTAACTGCAATGGTTAAAAAGGCATGGCTGACTTTCAACACTCACGGCATGAGTGCTGAAATCTGCGTCTGGAATTATGGAAACAAGTTGAGAAACATGAGCAGAATTGATTGTTGGTTATTTTCCTTTATAAAAGCTGGGAAAAGATGTATTGTGCTTTTCTGTGGTCTTTAAAGGCCTACAGTGTCCTTTTTTTCTTTTTTTTGTTTTCTTTTGTTAACTTATCTTTTAATATGAAGTGTCATTCCCAAAATGAAGTAATGTCCTTGGGCTGGTGGCAACAGCTGGAGTTGCAGAATTCATAAATAATTCAGAGATGGATAAAGGGTAGGGGAATTTTTTTGTCATTTGAATCTTTATTATGTGCACACATTTCATTTTAGATATGGCATCATTTGAATTCATTCAGTATGAAGATTGCACTGACCTGTCATATTTATTTTGATGTCCCTTCGAAGGACCATATGCTCTGTCCTCGGCATGAAAATGATGCAAGTTGCAAACTGAAAGGCAGCTCTGCTCCTGTAGGGATGAAGCCCCTCACTTCACGTTGTCACGTCGGTGGATGTACAGCTGCACTGCAGTAGAGAAGGTGGAGTTGTTATGTCAGTGCAGTGACTAAGTGGCAGTGTAGTCTAGCAAAAGGTGGAAAAAAGGGCAAAATCCATTTGCATCAAGGTATTATATGGCATTAAAAACTCAGCTGTCACTGAGGGCCAGTTGGTGTGGGGAACCTGGCATGTGGAAGGTGGAAAGGATTAAAGCCAGCTAGAAATGTGCCAAAGTGGAGGTGTGCCATGGTAGCTTTAGTGTGGGAATACAATTAATTACTCTGTATGTTGGAAGTGGGGTTGCCGAGCGCACAACCTCCTGGGGTTGCACTGGAGTTAGTCTGGATATGCAAGGCTCAGAGCTTTTTCTGTGCCCAATCCATCTCCTCCTTTCCTCTTGAAGCTGCTTGCTTAGACAAAATCTTGGATAATTTTTTTTGGGGGGGAACAGGGAGGGGAAATATGCAGTTGTAGTTTGCCTCTTCACTAATTCTGCTGTAACCATTGCATCTAGTCCTTCATTTATTTCATTGGTATGGTCCTGTGCACGAGTGGTACATTTTCCAGAAGTTACAGGCTCAAGTTCAACTGTGTCCCATGAGTAATGAACTGCATGATAATGAGTAATGTCTGGTCCCTACTGGCTAAAGCACTGGCTGTTATTAGCAATTCCCAGGTGGTGGATAACAGGACTCTGTTACCAGGACTTTGTTACTGTTACCTTTGAATGTGATATTAATACCACAGGATTGTAACCACCTCGGTATTTTCATGGTGTTAGGTGTAACAATGAGCCCTGATTTGTATGAAATACGTGGTCCACTGTGCTCATGCCAGGGGCAGAAGGAAGCCAATTAAGTGCAGGTTAGTGAAATATGATAACTAGAAGCTGTGAATGAGAATGATAACGGTATGCAAAATTGTTTCTTTTCTAGATCCTGCCATCAATGACTGAGCCTCCCTGAAATCTTCTTATCAGTTACTGCCAAGATGAGAAGGATAACAGGAAGGAGGAGTACTTAAGTGGCTTTAATGACAGTTAATTTCATCTGTTTATCAAATGACAGGTTTTTTCCTAAAAACTTGATTGTCATGACAAGATGCTTTTGGAAGTCATCTTTGTAAAATAAAACTGACAATTTTTAGGCTACAAAGAGCTATTGTATCTTTCTATAGAACGTTGTCATTATGGTAAACTGCTGGAAATCTTTATTTTTGAAGTAATTTTCTTGCATACTTCCTTCATTTATTTGAATATCTGTTGAATGCCATGTGAAAAATTTCTTGCCAGAGTTCTTTTATTCAATGGAATAGTTGTTCTTACAATGCTCAATTTATTATTGTCTAAATTACTGTTGCCTTAGCCTCCTGCAAAAATGTTTCTTTTTAGTAATTCTTAAACAAATAAGGAATGAATGAGGTTTTGACCCCTTTGTGTTTTGATCAGCATATTTTGCCTTTCAGTGAAAGTGTCTTCAGTTTTTGGAATGACACAACACAAAGAAAGGTGCTTTGGTTTTTGGGATTTTTTTTTCCCGCCAGCACATGTCTTTTGTGCAATGATTTTTTAATATGTACACTGCCAAGATACAATTACTGGAAGGAGAGAGAGAAGCTGTTGGGAATGTCATGTTATGCCAAATTAAGAATTATTAGCTCTTACTTTCTGTGCAATCTCTTTGACTAGAACTCGACCTATTGCGTCTGGCATATACTTTGACTCTAGTGGAACTAATGTGTCCTTGGAGTAGCATTTCAGAGTAACTTCAGATCCATGTTTTTTTCACAAGTCTGCTTTAAACTGCTGGGATTAACTTCAGAGAAGGCGAGAGATACGGGCTCCTTTGTAAGCAGCTGTGCTGGTTAAGGAAGGAGGCTTCATGCACTTGCTTGCACATTCTCTCCCGGAGGTTATTGCCCTTGCTAGGGAAGCAAACTGAACTGGTTCCCTGCGCACACCCAGACTGATTTCAGCCAAAGTTAATCGTGTTATCAAATACTAGTTATCCAGCACCCTGGGTCACTCTGCTGAAAGGACAGGGCATACACAGACCAGCTGTGCAGACGTCATGTCTGGGAAGGCTGGTGTGTTGACAAGAGGGGTGTTGAGGACTGGCCCTTGTGCGTCGCCTTTTCAGCAGGTGCAGTTACATCTCTCAGCTGTGGTAAAAATTGGATGTGTTAGAAAGCCGTGCAGAGCTGTCACACATAATATTCACATTTCAGGGACATCCTGGATAATGCAAAATAAACCTGTGTTGTTTGACTTCTTGTGTGTGCCAGTATGAGGGGAGAGACCTGGTGTGAGTGTGTGTGCATGACAGACACCTACTTCAGGAAAGTATATCTGGTCAAGGTGTGGGAATGGTACAAGTGTTTCCATTAGCTAGAGAGCACACTGTTTACTTCACTCATCAAAGAGACTGCCTCGACCACCACATATCTCGGGAGAACTGCTTTTGACACATAAGCTGCCTCGAGCGGGGAAGGGAGAACACCTCCAGTAGGAGTGGCTGCTGTTGCTTTTCTACAGTGTTGAATCAGTAGATGCTGGAGTCTGGTGGGGCATCCAAGATCTTGATATTCCCTGTGCCAAAATTAGAATGGTCTGGATAATCTTTGGTATTCAAAGACCTACTGAGGAAAAACAGTGCCCTTAACAGCTCTTTAAACACTGACCCATCTTGTGCGAAGGCTGTGGAGTGTAGGTGCCTTCCTATAGCTGGCTTGGGCATACAAAGAACAAGAGGCTTTCTGATCTGTGAGAAACCTGAGAGGAGCAGCACTGCTTGCATCTCCTGTTGGGGCACTGCCAGGTGAAAAGAGCACTGCTCAGTCACAGAAGGGACTGAACCTCCAGCTCAGCTTGTGTGGCATCCATTATCTTTTATTTGGCTTTATGATAAAGGATGAGGAAGTATGCAGTGGCCATGCTGTACATATGGAAGGGAGGAAAATAACGTGCCAGGTCTGTAAGGAAGGGGCAGGTGCTGCTTTGAAGGCACAGGACTGCTTGCTCTGGCTGTCTATCCTTGGCAGCACTGCCTTATCACAGTGTCTTCAGATCAGGGCCCTCATTGACTGTTCCCTGAGCTGTGGATCTGAAAAATAGAAATGTGAATAGCAATGTGAGAGGGATGAGGCAGGGTGGGTCCGAGGACTAAGGTTTAAAGAGAGATTTGGGAATGTGCATAAACTTAGACTTCACTAATATTTTATAATTCTGTGTAAAAACGAAACAGTTACAAGAAGACATAGTGGGAAAGCTATTGCTTTTCTGCCATTGCTCTTCTGTCAAGTTTTGAGTTGACTTGGCTCTGTACTGCAGTATGCTGAGAAAATGTTGGGCTCCTCAGTCAAACTCTTTCTTACCCTCGTTCGCCTATACTTGCAGTGGAGTGCTTGGTGTGTGCACAGTTCAAGGAGGCGTAGCGCCAGCCACGTAGTTTCCAAAATCCTCAGCTTGCCCCGATCCAATCTCTGAGCTCCACTGTGAAGGTGGGTGCGGCTCCAGGGGGGAGAGCTGTGCCCTGTTTCAGCAGCCCAGTGTCGAGCCATGGCTGAGCCCTCAGTGCTGGCTTCAGAAGTGATGTACCTCCTCCAAACGACTGTCACACGTCTCCCCTGACCTTGAACTAAGTGCAAATGAGCCTCCACAGCTGACGCAGCCCATCATTCATATAACTCTTTTTATCTTAAAATGGCCTATTGAAGTAGTGGGACTGAAATGTTTAATGAAATGCTTGTGATTTCATTGATTACTCAGGAATCTTTTTACCTGCCTAAGTGGTAATACACAGTTAAACAAGTACTGCAAATTTATGTCTTACGTAGAGCACTGTTGTGGATGTTGAACCGATGAGTAAAACTTTACATCCAAGCACTTAAAATGATCAAATACTACAGTTAAGACTGCCATACTGTTTATGTAATGCTAAAAAGACAACAAAAGAAAACTTCAGGGAAGGCAGATTTTCTTCTTATAAATATTCCAAATAATAGGTTGGTTTCAAGTAGACTTCCTGGCTCTTCAGTGATTGCTGCATTCGGTCTGAATCTATCAGGAATCCCAATCATAATGGTGTGTTTATTATTATAAACACATGATTTCTATATATGTTCTCCACAAATATGTTGGACAAAACATAGTTTACCTTCTTAACTGGTACTACATGGTTGCTTTCTAACTCCTTTAATTTCAGTTCTAACTTGATTGAATAAAAGGTGCATTCCTGAAAATAATCTTTACATCTGTAATGGGACACTTGATTT
Source organism: Mystacornis crossleyi (assembly GCA_013400655.1). NCBI lineage: Eukaryota > Metazoa > Chordata > Aves > Passeriformes > Timaliidae > Mystacornis > Mystacornis crossleyi. Next base: position 62,515 of record VYZQ01041902.1, on the reverse strand, counting down.
TATATGACTGTTTGCATACTCCAGACATAGCACAACATTTTTAAGGCAATATGTGTTGACAATATACAGAGATAAAAATCAGTTAATGACAAACTAAGGAGCAAACTTTTAATAAGAGCAATGAGTCATTAGAAATTATTAGAAAGGGAATATTAGATTTTCTGTCTTTTGAATGAGGATGAAATATTTTTATAGAGGTATATGCTTGAACAAATATCTGGGTGTGGTAGAGGAATTCCTCACAGGCTTCTGTGGCTTTTGCAACACATGGGGTCAGACTGGGTCATCTTAGACATCCTTCTGGTTTGGAAGGGAGTGAGAAGTCAGTGTAGCAAATATCTTCATAGAGTAGCATCTTCAACTGAAAAGTTACTCAGAGTTATTTAAGCTTCTCTTCAGAAAGGATTGGGAAGGGCATTGATAGTGTTTCTGTCTCCTGATGCCGTGCCTTCTTCAAAGATCCTCTTTCACCTGACTGCTTGCTTCTGTAGGGTGTTTCATTGGCTTAGGTGAGTTTCTCTGGTTCATCCATCCTCCCCCCACCCACATTAATCAAACCGCACGTGAACATCTTTTTTCAGAGCAAAAGTCTTCTACAGAGTGTCTACTTCTACAAAATGTAATGTTGCCTTTCTTCTAGAAATAATTATTAGGTTGAAAATAATCTGACAACATCCTGCTGTGGATAAATTAGGTTTGCTCTCTACTAAGATTAGTTAGCTGGCACCCATTCACTAACATGTTGCAAGAAAATGATTGCAAGTTGATTTTATCCAGTTATCTGCCTTTTTTCTTTTTAATGGGCTGTTTGTTGCCGTGCTGTCACCAAGGTTGAAATAAATGTGTGCAAGTCGTACTGTTCCAAGTTCCCTACAGCCTGGGGAGATGGTGTTTGCTGTCCTGTACCATGGAAAGACTTCCTGGGCAGAAGTGTTTGGAGAAGGGGAGAGGTTGTCTTTACGTAGATTTCTAAATCTTGTGCACCTTTGGTTTTGGCTAACAGGGATGTGTTCCGCTCTATGGCAATCAATGCATTCCCACCAAAGTCCAGAATGCCAGGTATAATTAGCTCATGTGTTTAAATAGGTGTTGTTATTTTTCAACCTGTATATACAGGTTTGTTTTCATGCAGAAGTCCATACTGACTTGGGAAGAATGCTGTGCAAATCAGAAAAAGCAAAAAATTATTTAAAGTTATGTGCTAGTGTTACAGATTTTAAAAATAACTGTGAGATCTTTATTTCTTTGTTTACGATTGATTAGGGTTAGAGTTTTAAAAGCTTAATGCTGACTCGAAGTGCTTTACAGTCAGTCACTGAGAATTATGGGCTTGGCAGGACTCACGTTTTTGTCCTCCAGTATATCCATTCTTGTTAGATGCTGAGTAGTCATTGCACATAGATGACTGGGTTTTTGGGTATTTTACATTTTTACATGTTCAGAAAAATACTTGGTTAAAGCAGCTGCTGGGTGAATGGGGTAATTAAAGAACTGTACTGCTTTTATTGAAGCTGACATATGCTGCACATTCCTTAAAACTCAGTATGTGAGCAGAATGTTTCCAGGATTTATTGAAGGCAGACTTCTAGAGATACTGGCGAGCTATTAATAGTAGTAAAGATAACTTCCAAGTTTTATGCTGTTATATAAATCTGTCTTTAAGAAGAGAGCTGTTATTGCAATACATTGCTCTTGTTCATATTTTGTCCGTGTGTATGTTTGCTGTATGTGCTTATACACCTTCACACAAATGCTTGACCTGAACACTTTTATTTGACAGTGATTGTCTATTCTATTTAGTATTTATTTGGAAGAAAATAGTGTTCTAATGGTGACCGAGAATCTTAATTTGCTTGATACCAAAAGAAATCTGCAGTGCATTATGGGGGTTTTTAATTTTTTTTTTTTTAATTGAAATACAACCCTGCTCAGTTTGAATTGCAGCTCTTAGTGTGTGAGTGTTGTGGTAGCAAGCAAGGAATCTTACTCAGCATAAACTGAGGCTGGGTTTCATTTTAACTAGTATGATGAGTGCAATGTTCCACGTGTGTGATACTTTTGCAGATTGTGAAAAAATAGACTTGTTTATCTATCATCTGTATTTCGTATGATTTCAGAGTAAAATGTTGTCCTTACCGTTAAATTACTTGGATAAAACTAGCAAACTTTCCCCTGTATATTTTGTAATGTTTAGACCTTAAGCACTTTTCAAGCATTATGTTTGACTTACCATTATTGCACACTGTAAAATAAAATACAATATTAAAATACATGCTGAAAAAACATTATTCATCAGCTATGAATAAACATGTGGAAAAACTATTTTCAAAATTTTAGTGTTTTTTGCTAAATTCTTCCCAGTTGATTTTGTATTGTCTTTAATGTGGGACTTGGAAAAGAGGTTAGTTTCCCTTACCAGGATACATAAGGTGCTGTTGTGTGTCAGTGTTCTAAACGTCTAGGACTGTGTAAATGGAAAATACACTTTATAATTTTATCACTGTTTTATGCCTGGTTGTCTGCATGAGCAGGATAGGTATTTTTAACTGTCTTTGTAGTCCAACAAACTCATTTATGGACAAATCTTTTCATATTGGATTCTGCAAGTTGAGGACAAAAACATTTCTAAACTACTCGTGTGTCTTAATAGTATGAGTCAATTCCCATGTGTTAAAGTGTAAACTACGAGCTAATGCATAGAAGTTTATGCAGCAGAAAGTCATTTAATTAACACTTTTAATTTCAGCTATGAAAGAAGCTGGAAACGAGGTCTGGAGAATGGAGAGAGGCTTTGTTTTTCATCGCTGAAGTCTCCCTGCACTGTAAGTCTGCTGATGCTCGTGGTACATAGACCATCTCCTGCCTGCTAATTAGGCCTCTCCAGTGTGCTCTCTAGAAATGTGCTGGAGAAGTTTTTTCAAAAAACCACCACGCCATCATAAATAAGGGAACAGTACAGTATGTAACTATTATACACCACTCATTTGGCAGACTATAATTTAATAGAACAACAATGATCAGACCAGTATATCAGTTAATTTTCAAAACATTTTATTCCACACAAATTAGCTCAGGTCCTGGAGGGCAAAATGACAAGAGGTTACTCGTACACTATGTATTTAATTAATTGAAAAATGCTCAAATTGCTTTTACAGTTGTTATTAAAAAGTAGAATCAGTGTTGCCAGTGCTCAACCATAATTAGAACCCCGGGGAATTAAATATTTAGCATTAGTAATGTAACAGCACTTAGGACACAAATTTCTATTTTTGTAATGAAAGCAATACAGTGTAAGTGCAAATGGCTGAAACGACAGCTGTGACAAGCAAACCAGCCTGGGATATTTCAATAAGACACCTCGTTGGACAGCAAGTCTTACTGCATTACTCGTTTATAAGAGTCTAAATCCCAATAGCCAGGCATTACACCCAGTATTTAGATTTCTAATTGCTCACAGGATGAACGGTCGGGCAAGTGTCAGCCGTCGGTGTGGGAAGCACGCGGCGTTTTCCCAAATAGCACGGCGGAGGTGGGTGCCTTTGGCCGTGTGGGCACGGCTGGGGCACGTCCCAGGGCAGCCAAGGGGGAAACGAGACCTTGTTTGTTTTAAGTTTAATTACATTTTAAGCATAAGTGCTTTCAGTGATACAACATGAAAAGTCGGATATTGGGCTCTAATGAGCTGTAGTGGTAGATGGCTGGAGACCCTGAGGGATTCATTCACTAAATTAACTGGATAACAGTACTTGGTTTGGGCACGGTAGGATGGCTGAGCTGTGCTTAAAATCTCCCTTTCAGAGCTGTCTCTCATTCCTGTTTTTGTTCTAAACAGCGTAGTGACTTCCACAGTTGCCTACTACAACTGTTCAGCTTGTCACAAGTATTACATTACCAACTAATAAGTAATAAAGAATATTTGACTTAATTTCTCTTCTGTTTTGCTGGGTTTTTTTTCCCCCTGGAATGGTAAGGGAAGGAGGAAAGCTTGAAGGCACTTGTGTATCTTCTGATCAGAAAAAAAAAACTGTATTCGGGCAAGGCATGCTTTGACCTTCTTGAAGCACTGATTTGTTTCCCAGAAATAGGACAATCAGGCAGAGGAATGGAGTACTTGTTTTTGAAGATGCTTTTGTTCCCGTTGGCACCTACTTGCAGGATAGAGCTGGTGTTCGAGCTGAACACGTAGCAAGGACGTGCTGTGTAGATGGTACTAGCCCAGGCCAGCCTGTTTCTTGGGAGAAGCAAGCAGGGACTGCACAGTGCCACATCCAGCCCAGGCAGCAATGCCCCAGCTGCTGCTCTCCTGCTTTGCAGCCGCATTTTTCTGCTGCAGGTCACTCTGTAGAGAAAGTTAATTTTTGCCTCCTCCCTCCAAAAAACCCAGCAAACAAATGATTTTGCATGACACCAAAACTTGGCAAGCAGTATCAAAATCTGTAAGAGTATCTCTGGTTCTGAAATCTTAAGTCTGTATCCTGAGATGTTTCAAATAATAGTTACAGAACAAAGGGCCCCAGGAGTAAAGCTGCGCCAGCAGAGATGCTGGAACTTCTGCCATCAGCCCTGCCCAGGCCTGAGCCTCCCCCCATGTGCACACACTCACCCCCAGCACACCTGCCCACAGTCTGGGGGTGTAAACTGGCACCTGGCGGCACACCTTGGGCCCCTACCATGGGGGAAGTTTGTGAGGAAAGGGCTTCCCTGGGTTGTTTCAAAAGTGCAGTGCTCTTTCTTCAGCCTGGCTTGTAGAAATAACTTTGACCTGTTAACTGAAGGTTCCTCTCAGTGTCTGGTTTTAGTTGAAGTTACTGAGCTTCAGTGAAGCACTGATGAGCCACCAATGGAGCTGTGTAATGGGGAGTGACCTGGCAGGTACCTGGCTGCAGTCACCAAAACCTGTGGGACTTGTTCAGGTGAGTGCAAAATGGTTATGGCCAAGGATAGGGTCATGAAGGCAGACCTCTCTTGCTGATGACCTGCTGGGGTACAGTAATGGTCCCAAGGATAAGGAGCTTCACTTTTGTGTGTTTCCTGAGCAGGTGAAAAATTTGGAGAAAATCAGCTTTTCTCTAACAGGTTTAAGAATTTGGGCTCAAGGTGTAGGAAGGAGCATTTTTTGAGCACACTGAAAGCTTGTGGGGTATCTCTGAGCTTCCCTGGGTGCTTGCATCCCACCTACTTTGATCCAGCTCCCTAAGCTTTTTCCTGGCTACCAGCGACTTGCAACTAGAAACCCTTTCTGCTCTGTAATTTGGGGGTGTGATGCACAAAATTAAGGTACCCAAAGTTTTGATGTAACGGTGAATTACTGCTGTGTGTAAATAATCCTCATCAGCCCTTACTTTCATAAATAGAATTGTGGCGTTTTCCTTCTCTGCTTCCCTTTGATGCAATTAGAAGGGCTGGGAATAGAGCCGGGGTCTTGCCAGCAGCCCTGACTGGCAGCACCTGGGCTGAGCTTTCTGTCCTGGCATCTAAAAGCTGGGCCAAGCCTCTCCTGTGGATGAGCCAACAGCTGCACTGACATGACAGTAGCACCACTGCTGACTGTCTTGTCAGTGATCTGGGGTCTAAGAAGTCTCTATTGTGGCCTGATTTTTTTTTTTTTTTTTAAAGTGTGTGTCTACAAAGCTGCTCTTTCCTAAGGTTTCTGAGGCATGGATCTTGTCTGTCATTGCCAGGATCAGTTCCTGTAAGTCCTGCAGCAGTTGGTCTCTCTCTCCCTGAGGATGGATGGGGAAGGAGGGGGGCTGTGGGCTTTAGTTGCCTGGAGATTGGCAGCTGGAAAGGCATTTCTCCTTTCTGCTTTATTTTTGTTCTTGGGCATCTCTTCTTCCAGTCTCTGTGCCCCCTGTGCCCAGTGCTGTAAACCACACAAAGGGAGTCTCAGACCCTCGCTGGTTTCTCATCCTTGGAGGATAAAATGCCCTTTTTGGCTCCGAAATCCACCAGCATTGCCTCTTCAGAGACATGTTACAAGCTACTCCATCACCAACTTCTACCTTAGAAAATAGACTAAAAATACAAACTTTAGAGAAGGTTTGTCCTGCCAAAGGCCATTAAAGTTACTTGTAAGGCTCTCCATATCCTTGGCTGCTGCCTGGTGGGTACGACAGTGTGCTCTGAGCTCTCTGGCAGGCAGGAAGAAAGTAGACAGGCACACATGAAACAAAAGTTTTTCCTGGTGCCTTCTTCCAGTCCAGCCTTGGCCGTTCTGATAGCCCCCGATGCCTAAGGCAGGGTTTAGTTTTAGCACAGTTCCTTACATTTCACCAATTAAGATAATTTTTTCAGGAAATAAAAATGTTCAAAGTATGGTTTTTGATATGAACTCGGACTAACACTGCTTACCCTCTTTAAAGCAGCTGTGTCTCCCAGAGTCAAATGTGTGGTATTGGTCATAGCCAAGATTTTCGAAGACATCTAACTGACCAAATATCCAGCATGTTTCTGTTGTTTAAGCAAGTGAACCTAGCGTGAAAAATCAGATTTACCTGCAAAAATATCTGGGCACTGCTGCAAGTTTTCCTGTAGCCCTTTCTGAATGACACTCCGATTGCTTGTTGATTTTACCAAGCTATTGTCCTGCCTGGCATTTCAATGATGCTGTTCCCTTCAGCTCCACATGAAATGGAGCAGTTCTCTGTTTGGTGCTGTGCTAGGAGAAAGCAAATGACCTGAAATTAGAGTATGGCTGTGTACAGGAGCCGTTCTTCTTGTTTCTCCTTACGTTGGTGCTTCTGCTGATACTGATGCTCTTCTTTCAGTTATTGTCTCGCATGAAAAGAAGTAGCTGGATGAGAGAGTTTTTCTACGTTTCTGTTTAAAATTGTGTTGAGGCAGGGTTAACTTCTTTTCTCTGTCCCCTTTAGATATTGCCTCATTTCTTAATGGCTTAAATTTCTAAAACTACTCTCAGAAAAAATCTGCTTTGCTTTTCGTGACTTGTTGCTCATATCCCCTGTTGTATTTATATTACTGAAATTATATTTTATACACACATCCCTGCTGTATTTTAGATCTCTAAATATCTCCTAAGGCTTTCATGGTATGGCTTTCTTTTTTTGTTTGCCCTTTTTTTTTTTTTTTTTTGATGGCGGGGAGGTTTCTTGTTGTTGTTGTGTTGTTTGGGTTTCTTTGCTTGTTTTTTTCTGTTGTTGCTTTTTCTTTTTAATAATCCCATCCTCAGGTAGTTGCTAGTGGTATTAGAGCCACCCTGCCACTCTAATGTGAACTTTCAAGTCACCCTCAAGCTTTCTGCAGTCTTTAGGACCCGATTCTGAGGCTGCTGCTGGGTTTCCTGCCGGCAGCCCTGAGCCTGCCAGTGCCATAGGGATGGGAGCTGCCAGGTGTCCTGCTTGCAGCCCTGACCCCACCAGTGCTGTGCCAGGGGCAGCTCCTCTAACAGCGCTTGCAGGCTGGGACCCAAGGGCTTTGCTCCTGCTTTGTTATAAATACAGAAGCTACTCCCCAAAATAATTCAAAAACTTACATCCAGCTGCTCAAAAATCTCTGAAATTGGGTTCCTGCTGCGTTGTGTTGCTGACCTACATGTTCCCAGACGGTTGGAAAAGTTAAACTCGTGTTACTGACCTGGGCCCTGAGTGAGGGGCAGGGTTTGGGCCTCAGTTGTGGGGGGGTGGATCAGAGTTCTGAGGCTCTCAGTGTTACACTCCCATTTGTGTGCGTGACGATGAAATGGATTGGTTAATGAGTGCCTAAGCATCTGTTCAGCCTCTGGTAGATGCTTTGCCAAGGTTCAAGTTCCCTGAGGAGGATTAGCCACCTGGTCTGGTTTCCATGATACAGTGACAAAGGGGACACCCACCTTTCGTTTTACTGCTGAGGATGGCCAAATGCACGGGGTCCCTGGGAGGTCTGTGAGTTTGATGTCTTTTTGTAATTTAACAATTATTCTTGTAATTGTTACAATTTAGGTTACAGCAGAGCCTGCAACCACTGGGTGTTTTTGTAGGAAGAGTGACATCTACTCACCCAGCGTGTCTCACAGTCTCGCCAAATAGACTTATTTATTTTCCTTTTTCTCAAATGACACACAGCTCTTTTCACACAATTATCTTCCTTGCTGTATAATATATATAATCAATATACACCATAGGGCAACAAGAAGTGGTGATAAAAAGAGGTTTAAAGAGAAAAATGAGCATTTCATAGCCTGAACTTACAATTAGGCTTTCCAAAGTGTCTAGATTTTGCTGCATGGACAGCATTATGACTTGATGAAAGGCCTGCACTAAAAGGCTTAAATTTATGTGTAGTAGTATTGCTTTACGATGAGCTTGATTTAGTAGGGGTTTGACCCATCAGACACAATACAGCAAAGGAACTTAGTATGCTTGATAGACAGAAACATTACACATTTGTTGCTGAACTTGGAAAAAGCTGAAATCATGTAACCAGCCTGGATTAAGGCAATGAAATGGATGAAGTCTTGGCAAACTGCAAGGAGGGCTTGGCTGGGCTTTTGTGTCCAGGTTACCTGCTGAAGCCACGCAGAATCGCTTTCTGATGTTGGTTTGTTTGGGGGCTGGGGGAAAGAGGAAGGAGGTGTGGGTTTTTTTTAATCCATGGCTTGTTGGATAGGAGTAAACCCTGCAGTGAGTTCCATGGAAAAGTGAAGCTGGAACATCTGGATACATGTGCTGAGCTCTCTGGAGGAGAAAAGCCTGAATTAGGGTAAGATACCTTCATCTGGGCTGCATTTATAACCCTGATGCTGCAGGACCCTGTGCCTCAGGCCCAGCCCATGGACAAGCACTGGGGAAGCTGCAGGTGCCACCATGAGGAGGGGTGGCTGAGGCAGGGCAGGGCTACAAGAAGAGCTGCACCTCCTTGCCCGTTTGTGCAAACACCACGGATGCGGCCTGTTGGCAGGGAGGTGAGAAAGTATGGAAAGGGAGTTCAGAGCCCTGTCTGCTGGGTTTGGCCGTGGTTTAGGTGCCCATGGGGGAAAGGAGACAATATGACAATTTGGGCTGATGATCCGGTGAAGCGTTCAGCTTTGAGCAGCTCACGAGTAATCCTAGAATGGTTTGGGTTGGAAGAGCCCTCAATGACCATCTAGTTCTGACTCCCCCTGCCACGGACACCTTCCACTAGGCCAAGTTGTTCAGAGCCCCATCCAACCTGGCCTTGAACACTTCCAGGGATCCAGGGGCAGCCACAGCTTCTCTGGGTAACCCACGCCACGGCCTCACCACCCTCATGATAATTTTTCCTAATATCCAATCTAAACATCTCTATCTACATTTTCCCTGTTATCTAATTTAACCCTGCCCTCTGTCAGTTTGAAGCCATTCCTTCTTGTCCCATCATTCCATGCCCTTCCCTAAAATCCCTTTCAACCTCTCTTGGAGCCCATTTAGGTACTGGAAGGTGCTATAAGGTTTCCCCAGAGCTGTCTCTGCTCCAGTCTGAGAAGCCACAGCTCTCTCACAGGTCTGCTCCACTCCTCTGATCATCTTCATGACCCTCATCTGGACTCCACATCCCTCTTATGCTGTGGGTCTCAAAGCTGGACACAGTGCTTCAGGTGGGGTCTCATGAGAACATGTAGGAGGAGAGAGAATTCACTTGAATCCTCCCTTGAGAATTTACTGCACTTAGGTGTCCCCAGTGCCTCTAGATGTGCTGCTACAACCTGCCATTTTTAGACAGCCTGCATGTGAAGGATGTATTTACAGACTGTGTTGCCAAATCCAATGGTTGTCCTTCCCAGACTGATTAAAGTTATTTGTAGTTATAGATTGTGATCCCACAATTTATTTGGTTTTATGTAGTCAGTGTTGTTTATCCAGAAGAAAAGGTGATGTTTTCTGGCAGCAGGAGGACCTGCCAGTCGGGCTGGACACCAACAACACAGGATGCTCTGCAATACTGAGCTCTAGTTTCTGAAATTTCTGGCCATTTAACAGTGATTTTTTTTTTTTAAGTAAAGTAATGTTTGAATAGGTAATCGGTGGAATATGACCAAGAACAACATCATAGAAAATTATTCTAAGTCTCACAGTTGGTCTTATTGCACTGTTTCCTCTCCTTGCAGTCCCCAAACAAGACTTACCTCTGCAGGAGCTTGCACGTGGGAGTGCAGGCAGTGCATGCTTCTCCAGCAAAGGCTTGCTTTGCTGCAAGGGTCCTTGTGTCTTGGGAAAGAGGGGTGTGACAAAACTTGTTTAAAAGGTGGTGGAAAATAATGCACAGGGACTGTTTTTAAGTTCAAACAATCAACCAAGTAGCATCACGTAAATTGCTTTCCCTTCTTTTCCTTTTCAGTGAAAACTTGTTGGAAAAAGCATCTGAGAAAATTCTTTCAGGTTTCTAAAACCTTGTACAAGACCAAACATCTGAAGCCCCAACCTTTCAGCTGGGTGTAACAGGACCCACACTGCTCGGTGGGGTTTAGTGCTGCAGCTGGGTCCCTGAGATCCTTGAGATCAGTTTACTAAGGCTGGTTTTGGCAGATCGTACCAGTCTCCCAGTATGTCTTTTACATATTGCAAAACCATTCATCGTTCATTTGATATTCACCAGCATCAGCTCAAACCCACTTTGTGAGTAGTTCTGAATTTCTGCACATATTTTAAATATATTGGGTTTGTCAGGAGTGAGAATAAGCAGCACTGAGGGTTTTTCCTTCTGATTTTGAAACCTTTTTCTGCTGTTCTGTTGCTCTAGCAGATCACAAGTAGATTTCTGTGCTTTCAAACTGAAACGTAAGTCTGAACTGGCCTTTCCTGGGTAATGGATAGTTTAATGAAACTGGATGAATGAAAGAGTTTGTAATTAAATATGGCAAAAATAGTAAATAAAAGTTGTGTAAAATAATCTCCCTTGGCTGTGTGCGTGCAGTCACAGAGGCAGGGAACAGATGATCTTTTTTCACTGAAGGTTATGTGGATTTCCTTTATTTCTTTAGTTAATTCTGTTACTGACCGATTTGTCCCCCTTCCCAGTGTGTGACCCCACATGCTCCCAATACGGGCTGGGGTGGGTGTGCTGGGAAAGCTCATGGGCTCCTTGGTGGCTGCTCTGTCTCCCTTCCACTGGCTGTGCCTTTTCATCTTTGTAAGTGTACAAAGGGGGAAAAAAGCCTATCTTGTTAAAGGCTGAGCTTGTCTGCTGGAAAAATGCCCATTTGCAGGTGAGAAATTGTCTGTCTCAGGACAAGGGAACTAATTGTTTGGCCCTGTTTGGCTTTGAGCAATCTGGGCTCTGCCGCTTCCTCTGGGAGATTACGTTGCTTAATACATCAGAGTACCAGGAAGTTGGTTTCTTGCCCTGGGTATTCAATTTAAAATTTTCTTTAATTTAATCTCATTACTGAAGCTGGCGAGAAAAGCAAAATATTTTTCAGAACAGGGGTTTGCTGTTTTCTCAGGATCCTCTCAGCAGCCTGAAACCCTGCAGGTCTCCAAGGGAATTGTCTGCAGGTTACAGCCAGGTTATAAAGGTTCTGATGGACCTTGTTCTAGTTCCCTACAGAGTCCTCATCAGTTTGGCCTTCAAGAGTCCTGACTGGTTTCTGTAGGGTGTTATAACATGTATGACACATTTACATGTAATTACTTTGACCTTTCTAAGCCTAGTAAAACTTTGTCATGGAAGAAAGCGTGCAAAAATGTGAATAATTCTAAAATATGGGTAATTAGGGGGAGATGAGAAATATATGTGTGAGGTTGTGTCTCAAACACCTGGTGACTCAAGCACCAGCCGTTGTGTGACTGAGGTGGAGATGAGGAATGGTCTCACACCAAAGCTCGTGACTTGGAGACAGAGTACATGAGTTTTGCTGTGCCTTACACAGATTTATTTGGCGACCCTGTACAAATCACTTAACCTCCTTCTGCCCACAGTCCGTACAAGAAGGATGGTGTTTCCCTATCTCACAGAAGTGCTGGACACTTAATTCATTAGTGCTTATAAAGTGTTCTCAGGTCTTTTAGAGGAAAATGCTGCATGTCCGTGAAGACTTAATGTTGATTCATGTGCAGATTCTGAGGTCTGGGCCGTGGCTCCCCAGTGCCAGGATAAAGACTGTGGCTGATGAGTTCATTTTTGTCATGAACCTAAATCTTCGTTGTGCTATTCCAGGGCTTGTATAAAAGAAATTCCCAAAGAATATTAAAAATAAATATTGAAATGTTTCTATTTTATGATGCATTGTCTATTTACTTTAAAAATATGTATAAAGACTTCCCAATGGCTTTTGAAAGTGTCTTGACCCCATCTGCTGAGCCCTGTGCTGATTTTGAAGGGAATTGAGTGAGATGCTGAGAAAAGAAGTATTTTATTTTCAATCTATGCTTTATCTTCCTATGTTTTCTGGCTAAATTTCGAATTGTTCAGCAATTAAAAAAAAAGGCATCATAGATATTCAGATAAATGTTATCATATTCAGCATGGTGGGACATGTCATGTTCCCTTGGCATCATGTCATAGGCCAGTGTAATATGTCAGAAGTGTTTTATTGCACTGGCTTCAGCACGTAAATGAGATGAGACGGGTTGCAAATCAAATTTACCATACCTACCTTTTATATATACTAAACAAGCTAGCAGCACAGATCTGGCTGATACACAGTGTGGCTGCAGCAGCAAAGATCTGGCCTCAAATGCTGCGACAGGTTATGAGGGACAGGCAGTTTAAGAGTTACCTTTTCCTGTGTGCCTTGCAATATCTTTTATTGTCTGCAATTGGGATTCTGTTTCCGTTCAGAGATAAGTGCTGAAAGAGGCAGCCTGATGCAGATTTGGACAAGACAGGACCGAGGCAGAAGCGCATTTGATAACTGTCCCTTGTTGACTATTGATTTGTCAGGGCTGTAGCTTCTCTTCTGCCACACAAAGTATGGCAGACCTGCCCTCTTCCAATCTCTTGGCTTCAGTCTATGTTTCTAGGAGGAACTCCTCCTGTCTACCAGTAATGCCTTGGAAGAGAAGAGGTTTCAACCATTATCAGATTAATTTGAAACCTTGAAAGTAAAAATGAAGAGCTGTTAGCTTCCCGTGGAGATCAATATCTGCTCACTGGAAGTCAAGGTACACAGGGAAAAGTGCCCTCTGCTTCAAACTCTGAATTGCTGCTGTTTGCTGCCGGGTGAGCTTGGGTAACTCTACGTAAAGACGTCATTCAGTCATACTTATTTGGAAGACTTGCTGTTAAGGAATAGCAATGAAGCCAAAAATAATTCATCCCACAATTAAATATATTAGCATTAATTTCAGCAACCCAGTTTAATCTTAATTTACAGTAAAGCTTAATATCTAATTATGATAATTAAGTAATTTGATAATTGTAGGTTGAAGTAAGTTTGTAATAGAAATGTTATAAACTTCTTTGGGTGGCTGAGATTGCTATAACATTTCTTTTGGGGTGGAAAAGGAGAGGCACGTCACTTGTGCAAGCGTGAAATACATGGATTATTCTCTATGGAAATTCTGAGCTCACGCCAGAGAAAACTATACAAATGCTATCTATACCTTGGAAATATTAATTTCTAAACATTGAGGTGTGATTCTTTAAAATAAAAAAAATCTGTCCGGAAGAGGAAAATATGTTCTCAGGGTACAAATTCTGCTATCCTGGCACAACTGCTGAAGTTAGGAAGGATGTTTTTACAGGAGATGACTGCACAGCCTTCCTTAAACTTGGCCTTGGGCTTCCACTGTAATGCAATCCCATGGATATGGAAATCTCACAGTAGTGCTACTGTCTTGAACATAAAATCTAAGACAATGATGCTATGAACAAGTAGATAAAAGGGACACATGATTTATTTGCTGCTTGCTTCAAGAGGGAGAATTTCAGCCTCCAGTTAGCACACAAGGACTGCTGGTGGCTGCCTGGCTGTACTTAGTTCCCCTCCATCTCCTACAGAGTGAACGCTGGCGACTGGGGATCTTAGCAGTTTGTCACTGCAGGAAAGCTTTGAAACATTCTTTTTTTTTTTTTTTTTTTGGTTAATACAGTAGATATTATTAGACTTCTGTTGTATGTGCTATTCTACCTTTGCTAGATTTTCATAAGCATATGTCCATGCAAACTGTAAGTTGGTGAAGTTCTCTTAGCATTTCAGCAGGTTGTTGTGTCTCTATAAAATAGTCAACTACATGGTTGGCAAACCACCAGAGGAAGGTGGTCAGACCCACTCTTGTCAGGGGAGGGAGGGTGTGGGCGTGTGCCCCGGGATGGGCTCTCAGCTGTGGGACAGTGCAGGGAGGGGTAGGCAAAGCGGGGCAGAGCTCACCTGGCGGCGGGACAGAGGTGTGTGAGACAGGAGGGGGAAGGAGAGGTGCCTGTGGCAAGGCTCTGGAGTTGAACACAGGGCTGCGGTGAAAGGGGAAACAGGGCGTGCTTGATTCCCTTGAGAAAATGCTGCCTTTTTTTTTTTTTCCCCAATGTTTCTTTTGTTTGACAAGTCAGGTCATGTATGCTGATACTCAGGTGTGAGAAGCTTGCATGTTTGTGTTGATCTTGGAAGGATCAGACCTTTGAGAGTGGAGGCAAACTGCATCTTGACTGGAAAAATGGAACTCTGTTTTCATCTTTACCCTGTTTCTCCATTGTTTTTTCCCTTCCCCAAATAAGTGTCTCTTCCTTATTCCTGTCTCATTCCACTGTGCACAGTCAGACACTGGGGTTTAGGATATCTGTTTAAAAGCAAAAGTGGTTTTAGTTTATTTTTGGTAAGCATGATGTGTTGAGAAATGGAAAGCATAAATAGAAATGTCCATATCTGCACCTCTTCTTTATCCTGGTGTTACCAACAGTAGGGAAATAACTATTTTGGGAGGCATAAGAGAATGAAAGCCTCTTCAGCTGCTGCCCAGGCCACAGTCTCACCCATGTGCTGTCAGCCTCATCCCATTCAGACAGGGTTCCTTAGTCATTTGGATGGGACAGGGAGACAGGCTTCATCTTTTCTAATTAGGTTCGGTATTAGAAAAAGTTTTTTCCCAGAGGTCAATCAGGTCTGAACAGGCTCCCCAAGGAAGTGGTCACAGCCCCAAGCCTGACAGAGTTCAAGAAAAGTTTGTACAGTGATCACAGTCACATGGTGTGACTCTTGGGCATGGCCCTGTGCAGGGCCAGGAGTTGGACTCAATGATCCTTGAGGGTCCTTTCCAACTCAGCATATTCTGTGATGCTGTAATAATCAGTCGACTCCCTTCTATTGATTTTTGCTCGACCACTTTTCCTTCAACAATAATGCTGCATTTAATATAACGTCATTTGTTTTCTGTGAAGTAGTCATGTGGCAGCAGTGGAATTTGGACACCACCCCCTGTCTGGGGGCAAGCATGAGGATCTGCCCCCCTGGCTGCCTTGCTGGGGAAGCAAAGCAGCTGCAGATGAGGATCTGTGCAGCACAGAAGCCAGGGGCAAGGCCAGGTGCTTGGTTTAAAAGTGAGGTGCTGTGTAGCACCGTTGTTTCTCATCAGGCTACAGGATGGTTAGTCAGGATTGAGAATGAGCTCCCAACATGCAGTCTCTTGGAAACAGTGACATGGAAACACTGGCAGCAATTTGTTATGGGTGAGGCCCTGGGAATGGTATGAATAGCATTTCCAGAAGATGCTCAATGCAAAATTTAATCAGCTTAGATGTATTTGTTACTGGAGATAGCAGGAGAAGATAGGTCTTTGCAAGGTTTTATTTGTTCTTGGGTGTGAGTGGGTGTTAAACTTCCAAGATCCTCCTTTTTGTTTGACTTCAGCTTGAATGTTTGGCTCCGTTTGTTTTCAAGTAACTAGAGTGTTTGGAAGCTTAGGATGGATAGAGAGAGATAGACTACAGCTGGTAATAATAGTAGAGCCTTTTATGCTGTCAATTTAACAGTTGTAAAACAATTAGGGAGAATTATGTTAATAGCAGGCTTTGTTCACACTTTCCTTGCCCAATTTTCCTTCTCTTTTTTTTTGACGTGCCTTTCCTACCGTGCTCTGATAGCACGTAAACAGTAGAGCTCTGTGTGTTTGTATTGTGTATGGTCAATGTTATCCATTAAACCATGGCTGGATGTAGATCTTCTAAAATTTTCACAAATCAATTTTCCAGTGCTTTGGCTATTGCATTTTAATGTGGCTGCTCCTAAACAAACAAAATCATGTTTTCAGGAAGCTAAGACAGGATAAGAAGTGATTTGTATGGGAAATGGTGGCTGATTTGCTCGGACCGCTGCAGCTGTTTCCTTCTGTGATACGAACAAAACCCCTTCAAATCAATCGGATCCATGTTGGCTGAGCGCTGCTACCCACGCAGAGGGGCAGCCGAGCCTGTCCCTGCTCGGCTGGGAAAGCAGTCGTGCCAAGGCAGGCTGACCCACGCTGAGATGCTGCTTTGTCTTGCTCAGCTCCTCCCAGTTCTAGACTCTGGATTAGTGCTCTCCTTCAGTACTGAGACTAATCTGCATGATGGCTCTCTCTCAGATAATGCAGCCCACGTGAAGGGTGTCTCTTGCTCTCTTCCATACCACATCATAGTGTGGTTTGCCTTCACTTCTCTCCCTTCCCACACCCAAAGCTCCTTCAGCCTTGGCACCTTCTTCCCTACCCAGATAGCCTCACCGGTGCTCAAGACTCTTCCTGGTTTTGATGACGCAGAAAGGGCTTAGCGCTGTACAAGAACAGTGATCTGAAATGAAGTAAATACTTTTCTATTATTTCTAGTAAAAAACCCAGAATGATTACACTGAAATCAAGAGCATTGTAAATTAGGTTTTTCACCTGGGTCCCAAGGGAGGGAATAGCTATGAAAATCTTCATGCTTAATTCTTCCCTCCCCCCAAAATAACATGTATGTGTAGACGGTCCTTGAAGAAAGGCTTCCCAAACTCCATTTACCTTGACAGCTGTCACTTGGCACTTGTAGCTGTCATGGCAGTGTGTAGTTTTTCATGAATTACCAGCACTGGTGGTTTTTTTCTCTTTATCTGCCATCAGTCCGTCAGCCGGGCCTCTCATAACGGCTTCTGGCACCGCGCTGGGGAGATCGGTGCCGCTGAATCGCGCCCGCAGCTCCCCTGCCTCGCCGGGCAACCCTGTTTGCTGATGTGCCTTTTCCTGTAAATATTACAAGCAGTACTCATGGAAGGGATGTGTGGGAATGGAATGGCTTCACCTTGTAACAGTTAGCTGGGGTGGCAGCTCTGCCTTGACTGATAATCCGCGAGTCCTCGTGTTCTAGCCACTTCGCTAAATAACATGTAGACATCCCGCTCTGAAGGCTTGTGTATGATAGTTAATTAGACAACATTTAATTTGGCTTAACATTTGTGTCAGTTTTGTGGAAGTGAGCCTCCATAATTGGGGAATACAGATCAGATTTCTGTCAGACTTATAACCTCTCACTCTAATTTAATGCTCACTCCTCTGGTGCCGTGTCACACTGGGTGTGCAGCATTACCCCTCCCCACCCCATCTTTTCTGCTTGACTAGTAAGAAAGTTGCCCATTTAACACAAGTGACAGTGAATGGGATTGTTCACGGAGATGTAAGGGCAGGGACTGAGTTGGACCAGTTTCTGTGAAGTTGAGCTGGTCCTGCAGTTTTTCTGTTAGTTTTCTGAAACTGTTGGAAATGTTTGGGCATCTGCAGCATTCTCAGGGAATAGTGAATGGAGTATCTGAGTTCAATTTCTGGGTCAAGATATGATGTAATTGCAAGTTGTACCATGAAAATATGTAATAGTAACTCAGTGGTACCCGGTGTTCAGATTTTAATCAACACAGCTGCTTTCTGCCCAGTAACCTCGATGCTGTGCAGCACACATAAAGGAGTGAACATACATACCTTGTGAATTTACTGTTACGAAGGGTTACTTCTTATATTGTGGTGCTGCTCCTTCAGGATGATTTTTGTGTGCAAAAGCCATTTACTGTGGTTTCCCAAGACCTGAACTTTCCCCAAACGCAGATCTCAGTTTTGGTCTCTAAGTAAGCAGTGATCATCATGGCTTTGCTGGAGTGTAAATGGCCAGTGTAAATCTGCTACACAGATTTATTAAGTGAAACTTAAGACTTATATGTGGTCATTCTTGTCTTATCTGTAAATCCTTGAGACCATGCTTTGCATGGAAATCAACATTATATCATTTTAGTCACAGAACATTTCCCTTTTGTAGTAAATTATGTCATGTGTCATTTAGAAAGTGATACTCTGCCAATTTTTTTTTTTTGCAGAGGGTGGGTAGTGGATGGGAAGTAATGTCAAGTTATTTTTATTCAGAAACCAGAGTAAAAACAATTAAAATAATAATTTTAAATTAAATAATTTGTCTTTATAATGCAGTGTTGTCTAGTAGGGTTGCATAGCATACATGTGTGGATAGCACTGAAAGGCAGGGGTTGTGTCCTCTCACATGTCCAGCAATAAATGCTTGCAGGCCGAAGAGATGTACGCTGCATGCTCTAGATGACAATCCCTCCAGTGCTGAAACTTGGAATTTAGTGGGAGATGGAATATCACATATGTGGGAAAGGAAGGAGTTCAACAACACTGCCCTGAGCTTAAATTACTTGGCTGTGTAATGCGTTGTGTTTTGTGTATAAACACATTGCTAATAAGAGGAGTTTAGCTGCAGTGCCAATACCGCTCTGGCATCCTCCCGGAGAGTCGTACTCAGTTCCCTGATGGGTTCCAGAGCTGCAGAGCTCAGTGTGCTGCTGGGAGCAGTACCCTGCACCAGGTGTTTGAGAGGGGGGAGAAAACCCCACAATGCTCTGACTTGGGAGTGTAGTCTGAGTCTTGTGGTAGAAGTGAGTGCATCCAAAAAACACTCTTCCTCTTGCTGAGACTTGCTTGTTTGATGCAGAATGTGTGCAGGTGTCTTTTTGTGTGCATGAAGGATTTCTCTGTGGAAATAGAAGAATGTTGTTGTAATAATTTTTGTTTTGCAGAATCCTTCCCTGAAGAAGGTACTATACAGGCTTTAAAATGTTACCGTTTCCAGCATCATACATGCTTAGCATCCCTTATGTATTAAATGCAGTTCATGGCAAGGCTGAAGAAGTCAGTGTCCTATTGAAAGGGCCTTCATGTCTTATTTTTTCTTTGTTCAACAGGGAACAAAGTTTGTCATGGTGAGACACCAGACCTTTGATGAGGCTCAGGTGACCTCTCAGAGTGCACGGTGCCAGCAAAGGGGCCCTGTCAGCCTTTGTAGAGGGCACGGAGACCTCAGTCGGCACTGACTTTTCAGAAGAGGAGGAGTGTGTTGGTGAGGTGCTAGACCGTGGTTCTTCGGATCTGTTGGTTCGTGGAGGAACAGAAGAAGCTCGGCATGAAGATGAAAAGGTGACAGCAGCAGCAGCACCCCAGAGGTTGTGATCGCACAGGCAGATGAGGTGGGTGATAGACAATACTTCATATAAAATTCCCTTTTATCTTACCTGATTTGTATTCTTGGCTGTGATCAGAAATACAGCTTGTTTTTTCTAATTAATTCTTTAATTTTCTTTTATTTGTATTTTGAGTTTAGCAAAACTCTATTTCATGTTGGAAACATTCTTCATCTAACCCAAAATGCATTAAAAAGGCTATTTGTTTAATCAGCAGGATTTTTTAATCTTATTATATGCTGCTCAAAAATGAATATTTCTTTGTATTGTACAGTACACATTTACATAAATTAGTGTTATCCTTGGTTATTTTGCAACCCATAATTTATACGCTTTTTAGTTTTATCATAAAATAAAATCTTGCCTCTAATATTCCGGGAACATTTTTAGCATCATAGCAAATTACCTTGGGAGGAACTATTACACAGTCAGTGAACTATCCTACTTGAGTTTAAAAAAAAAAAGGAGAACTTAAATGTGTATCAAATTCTCAGCTTTCACCACTCTTTCATTTTTGCAGGCTTTTGAAAACTACTAGAATTTTTACAAATTTGCAAAATTCATCTGGAGCATAAAAAGTTTGAAAAAGATGCAAGATTTATGGCCTCATTCAATTATTTTTTAAGTGTTAAGATAAGTTTCTTCCTCCTACCAGATTTGTTTGTTTATATATTTTTACTACAGAGGGTTCATTTTAAATATTGCATTCAGAAATGTTGACAAAACACTTGTCAAAAATTTCTTTGAAATAATTTTGCAAGTACTGAATACTGCAAGGTACTGCTAAATGGAGCTCTTGTCCCTGGGACAATCGAGGCCCCAAACCCAGATGAATTGCATAACCCCTCCATTTCACCACCATAAACTTGAAATATACAAGTGCTATGAAAATATTTACTCTACCTCCCTTGGGATAACTTTCCCTTCTTTTCTCTGTGGTTTCATCTTTGGGTAGCTTTGCTGTTATTGACCAGTTCTCTGTACCTTGTGGGGGTTGCTAAATTCCTCATCCAGTACTACTTTTGCTCTTTGTGTGAGCTGATAGCTGCAGGTTAGGATCAGGGTGTGTGGAGCTGTGAGCATCTGAGACAGAGGATTCTGGCCCCAAAAAACACACTGATTAAATAGGAGTCAAGTACTGATACAGACCGTTGAAAATAATTTTGGTGGGTTTTTTTATGTGGCCTCTAGCAGTGCTTAAAGACTGCAAAGATCCTTGATATCTTATCGTTTTGACTTCTATTATTGTTGAACTCTGTGGTTATACATATTTCAGTATCTTCTTTTCATGTCTCCCTACATCTTTATAACTGTTGGACAAGTTAGTACGTGAGATGCCTGCTTTTATGTGTGCTAGATGTTGTAGATCCTCCAAGGGAAGGAGTAATTAAATTACTGTTTCAAAGGAGTTATCCACCACACTAATAACTTATCTGTAAGCTTATTAAAGTAGTTGTTTGTACTCTAAAATGACTAAATAACTGTTGTATAATCTCAAAATTACAATAAATCATAATTCCTCCTGGATGGTGGCAGCTATGACGTGTGGATATGCCTAGCCGCTGATGTCTGACAGTTTTAAATACCATACTTCCAAGTACCCAGAGGAAGGCACAGGAAAATAATTACAATTCCTGCTGTTGTGCATTCTGCATATTCACACTGGCTATCAACGTTCCTGGTGTTGGACCATCAGCTGGTGCTTGAGCAGCACCCTTGGCTAAGGGCTGGGTGGAGGCAAACAGCAGCAATCGCTGCCTCGAAGATTTTGTTAGCTTTTGGAATCAAAGGTAATAGCCCCTTGTTCCACTTGTTCTGCAAGAATGAAGTATTTTTTTTATTTTCACCACCACGTATTTGGGCATGAAGGAGGGAGGAGGGCTGCCTTGTGGTCAAGTTCTGCTGCTTCGGCACATTCTGCCAGTCATTATAAGTCCTTAGAGAGAATAAGTCCACACAAGTCCTTAGAGACCTAACTGCTATGATAAAAGGCAGGCAAATATGTGTGTGTTTGGCCAGAGGACTCAGTCTTTCCACGACTTTTCTCTGCTTCCAGGGACAAGAGTTGTGTAGTGAGCGAGAAGAGGGAAGGAGAATACAAGTTTCAGTCCTACAGCATAAATACATGTGTGCCTGATAAAATTCTTCCTGCTAATGGAGTTCAGCCTTTCTTTTTCATACTGTTGGATCAATGAAATGCTCCTAAAATAAGCTCCAAAGGCTGGTTTTTATTACAGCCTTAAGGAATAGTTTAATTTTGCCTTAGAAATGCATCTGATATGGCCATTTGCTCCTGAGATCTGCAAGAAGATTTTTACCTTCCCTTCAACAAATGACTACTGCTGATCTTTGGTGACCAGCAGCTGTGTGTACACTGTGTGCATGTCCTAGAGGAGTCAGAAACAGGGTAACGGGCCCAGGCAGAATCAAGTAAAATGACAGGCTTTAAAATAGATTTAATTACACCGTCTCTTAATGTGTCTATATTTTGGGAGGTGATTGGGGAAAAAAAGGTCTCCAGGTTAGAAGTTTTATGAACTGCTTAGAGTGACATGTTCCTTAGCCTTGGAAAAAACATGTTTTGGGATCAAGCAAGAAATTTTTAAGTGACAGAAATATGAATATCCTATCCAGACTGAATTGAAAGCATAGGAAATGTAGCAAAATGTACCTCCACAGTTCTCCCCTGCCACTGGATAGCACCTGAAGGAACATGACTGAAAAACTGGGATGACTTTATATTCCTTTAGCAGAGCATATGGAGCGCCTTTTCCTGTTGCTCACTATATTGTTATCACTTCTTCAGGGCTGTGTCTGATACTCCAAGTGCCTTGTGGGCCAGATGTGCCAACTCCCTCATCTCTGATGAACCTACTTAACTCCAGTTTGCGCTTCTTGTGCTGGCCATTCCCTATCCCAAAGCAGTAGGGTCACTGCAGGGATGCACTCCACAACAGCATTGTAGAAGGCTGAGGCATAATAAGTTGTAACTGAGAATCAGGAACTCCTTCTTCATTTGTTGTTTTACTTACAGGAGGTAGACCTGCAACATTTCTTTTGGGACTGATTTTCTAAGGGAACAAGGAGACTGTGGTGCACAGTGCTCCTGGGTTCACTGACAGGTGTGCTGTTAACTCCCCTAAACTGCCCTGCATTTGCTCATGGTCCTGCTCTTCAGAGTGGGAAAGACCAAGGGCTGTGAAATCATCTAGCACACTCTCCATGTGCTGGCAAATAGCATAAAAATTCCATGTTGGGGAATACCTTTTTGGTATTCAAGGTATCGCTCCCAGGCTGCAGTCCTAGGAGAATAGCTTTCCATCTGTATAAGATTTCACCATCAGCACTGACACTTTTGGTTTATTAAAATTAGCCATTTTGCATTGAATCGAAGTGGTATAATGAATTAAAAATTAATAGTTCTATTTGAAAAATGTTTCTATATTTCAGTGACTTGAAGTGGAGCCCCATAAAACTGATTTCTGATTCTCTCAGTTAAGTATATTTATCTTGCTGATGGATGTGGTATGGATTACTATGCCATATTTTAACATGCCCCAACAACATATCAGCAGATATGTAAAAAAGTGAGTTAATAACATAAATGTCTGCTATCATGCTGCTTTTTAAAACCATTCTTAATTTAATCCATACACCAAGTGTGCTTTCCAGTTACAAAAATTCATTATAAGCATCAGGCAGAAGTGAAACCGTGATACAGAATTGTGACTGATGTAAAACAGACACACAGAATGAGTAGCATTAGGACACTTACTTTGAAGTTTGTTAAAACCAGTAAAGTGATAGCCACTTTAAGTGAAACCTGCTGTTACAGATACCTACTGGATTTTGGGAACATTTCACTTTTGAACTTACTTCTTGCAGTCTGCTTTAGTGTTTAATATGTTGTAGTTGCCTTTTTTTTCTCACAGTAATGTAGCAAGGAAAAGTAAAATAGCTGACCTACTCAGAAACCTTATTATCTTTACTCGCAGACAGATAGTTCAGTATATTCAGTATCTGTGAAAAGAACATTTATTCAAATACCAATGAGAAATTACCATGCTATAACAGCACAAATTTCAAAAAAATAGCAGTGTACTCCTGTTGAGTACCCATCATAACACTGCCAAATGGGAATCATGAAAAAAATAGTGAGTTGCTAAAGCAGGGATTTGAGAATGACAAAGTAAAAGGGAGCAGTTAGGTTGGCCACTTCAAGTAAATTTTCAGCATCTTGTCGACGTTGGTGATAGTTTGAATGTCGGTATTGATTGCAGACTTTTGAACCTTTGCAGTTAAATGGGCAGGTGGAAGGAGGCAGGTGTCTCCTCTGACTCGTGCCCATTTGTCTGTGGAGAATGGACGAAGTACTGGCACATGACAAAGTTCCTGAGCATAGCAGAGATTCCACAAAGAAACAGTTCAGGACATATATAGATACATATGTACATACATAGATATATATACATATTCTCAATAGGGATATGTATGTGTTTGATAGAACCAAATGTACCAGAATTCTCTCTTGCTCACAAAAGCATTAACATGGCCATCTGAAATAGACTTACAATGCTCATTTTTTGCAGAGGTCAAAGTGGGCCACATTCTATGAAATATGCTTATCCCTCAGAAAATATGTGCTTAGTGACCATAAGTCAGTTTGCTTGTAAAATGATAGATAAAAAACTAGGATGATGATTTTGCCCATAAGAAAGACCATCTTAATCATGTGCATTGTTTGAGAGACACGTGTTAGTGTGTTAATTATACATGTTCTGAGTCATGACAAATAAATAATGTTTTTCCCATCATAAACTACCAGAGTTGTTCAGGGTTTTTCCTAGAAGGGATTTTTTAATGCTGGTTTAATAAGCTAAAGTTATTCTCTTTGGATAAACCCCATGACTTCTGGGAAGACCACATCCAGTGGATGGAGCATCTTCTGACTGCCAGTAAAGCAATGCCTGAGCTTTGCAGTTCTGTGAGTGTTTGGATGTTACAGGTACTGGAACCTCCTGCTTCAGCTGATACATAGAAACAGCTTGGTGGTCTCTGATGTGAGTTCTTATTATGACAATTTACCATAGACTAGCCATGATTCATACATATCATATTTCGGTGGCATTGATTAGAGCTGTGGTGTCACAAGTAAAAATGAGAAAACAAAAGCAGTACAGGATGCTGGGATGAGAACTACACAAATAAATGAACATCCCCTTGGATTTTCTCCTAAGTTAAGAACGCTTCTGCTTTGGCTGTGCTTGTGAACATGTGGGAACTCTGTTCCCAGGACTGCAAGCTAGGACTGCACGTACTCCTCTGCCCTGGACAGTTCGTGCTGGGGTTAGCTCAGCTCTGTAGGGATGCTCTGTGACACGGAAGGGTCAGAGTCTGTAAGGCTCCTGCCTTGCTCCCTGCCAGGAACCAGTTAAATAAACAGGGGAAAATGTCATACCTTGCAACCAGAACTACGTCTGTACACACTCACTGTGCTGTCACAGAAGTAACACGGCATTAAAGTATAAATTCCACTTAATTGTCCAAGGAATGACCAATGAATTGGGTGTGTCCACTCTTGTTCAAGAGCAGAAGGTTTAACAGTCCTAAACACATCTTTGTGTCTTTGACAGGTCTTGGTTCTGTGTTGCTGAGAGTTTTCAGTAGGTCTCAGGACTTTTCCTCTTGTTTCTTCCAATCAAGAGGGAAGCTTGTACAAAACCAATGCCATATAATCTACAAGGCCATTCTATGCATGTGTATTTCTGAAATACATATAATTAGCCATGTTCGAATAACTTGAGAAATGTAATTTGCAAAGTTAATTATTTTAGAAGGAAATTTAGAGACAGTGTCAAACTCATTGTGTCAGAAGATAAAGAGAACTAATTTCTTGGGTTAAAAACTTGCCATATATAATCTTGTTCATTCCAGTAGGCTGTGTGGGTGCAATTATCTTCTATGTGTTGTTTGTGTGTGCTCTCTTCTACCATATTATCCCGCACGCAGTGATCTAGTCCAGTGAATCTGGGAGAGGTGACTTGGGAATAAGCTAAATCTGACTTGGTGATGAAGCTTGAATTGCTTTTTGTGTAGTGATGTTTATTTTCTCAGGACAGTTGGCTGGAAGAAAATGGGCAAATCGTAGCTGACAGAGTGGAAGAGAGTTTGCTGTGCTCTGACTGACGTGGGATTTGATCCCTTTCTGCCAAGAACAGCACCCCGCTCGGTTTGCTTTAGATCACACAATGCTTTTCAGGACCCATTGTCAGAAAGCTGCTGAATAACTTTCTCAGGAAGAGTGTATGACAAGGAGCGTGGCAGCAGGGACAAAGGCAGCTATCTGTTTTACTGCCACTTTCTTGGGATGCCTGACTTAAAATTGTGCATTGTTTCCCAAGTAACAAGGGAGATTTGGGCTGAACCTGCTTTAGTTGCTTTGCCTTAGAGAAAGTCAAGAATGGGGATGGATTTGGTCTCATCTCTCACCCCAAAAGCCTTGGTTTGAAGAAGTGGAATTGCTGACGGTACAGGGTCAGGCTGAGACACAGAACTGCTTCGGCTGTGGCTGTCCTGACCAGGATTCCCTCGTCTTTATCATTTGCAGTTCCTTTGTGTAAATGTGAGGGTTCAGGACATTTCCATTCTGTTGTCTAAAGTAGCTTAATTAATATTTCCTTTCTAAGGTTGATTTTTACATATTCCTTCTGCTTGATATCACTTTTCATGGCTTCCTGGTAACATTTCTGTCTCTGTATTTTGAAAAATGATAATGCGCAATACTCTTCCTACATACCTTTTCACCCTGAGCATCATTTACTGAACTGACATAACACAATGGATGGTCAGACTGGAAAAGGATATTTTTTTCTCCTAAAGTCTCCCTTCACCTACACACAATTAGTTTTCTCCCTAGAGACCTCATTGGACTCTTTCAGCTCATGTCTGTCTGTCAAAGATTTCCATAGATGGTCAGAATGCTACTGTCATTGTCTTTCCACTTCTTTTATATTTTTCATTATTGTTTGTAGTTCAATAAAAGTTGAAAAATAAATTAGTTGTAGCTTTAGGGTTGGATGGTTGTTCAACTTTTTTATTTTCAAGAGGTCGTTCAGTGATGAAGGGAATCCACTCTGCATCCTGATAGGACTTTTATCTCAGGGAACACCAACAATGATGTCCTCAGAAGATGGCAATCGGATTTGTATTTTGTGGGCACAGCAGAGGTGCTATAGAGAGAGGTCTTTGCTCCAATACAGCCAGTTGAGGTGAAATGCACATTACTCATTTCTTGTTTTAAACTTTGGTATTTATTTCTAGGGTAGCATTTTCTTTCTTTCGCCATTTTTTTCCCCCACAAACAGAACTCAAATGCTGGTAACTTTTTTTTTTTAATAAAAACAACTCTCTTTTTAGCTGGTTTCTTGTCCTAAAAATGTGGCTTGTGTTTTTCCTTTTCTCTGATGTCCAGACCACGTTCTTGGGTTGGGGAAGCAGATTGATCTGGCAGCGTGATGCATTCTGACTAATTTTTCTGGCATCTCTATGATCATGATTCCCTAATGTTATCCTTGACTTGTCATCAGTGACAGAAATTTGAAGGCAACTTGTTCTTCAAAGTGTTCTACATGCAAAAAATATTTTTTTTCTTTTTTTAAATCTCTAAAGCTCTCATTAAAGTTAGACTCTTAAAATGGATTTGACTCTATGCAAGTCTGTATATAAAAGACCTTCCCTCTTGCTTATCTGTTCCTCAGCATTTCTCACACGTGTTGTTTGGGATTTTGATCCTAAAAAGATTAGATTGGATTAATATTTTGTTTTCCTTTCAACCATGTAAATATTGAGTAGCAAAAATGAAACAAAATCCTCATTCCTATTAAAATACAGCAGGACTTAATAGAATCTTAGAAAATAACCTTAAGATTTTTTTTTTTTCCCTGCAAAAGGTTAACTAAACATGGCCCCAGTTCTGCAAAGGATTACCGTTGTTTAATTTTACGTACCGTGCGTTGACTTTCAATGGCACTCTGCATAAAATACCCTCACTCATCCTTCAGAGATCATGGTCTGAATGACCATACAACATGATGCTCCATATTCCACTAAACTCAAAGCAGTTTTGCCAGAGAGTTTCCTCTCAGGCCTCTGGCTGTGTGGATCTCTGTCACTTACAAATCCTTCTCTTCTTCTGTGGTCAGCTGATGACGCTGCCTTTATGTTTCACCTGCAGGGAAGTTGACACCACCTTCTCCGTGACTCGATTTGTAACAAATGTTATTCTTTTTGGTTACAATCAGTAACCCTCTCCCCAGGATTGTAGAATGTGCCTCAAATATTAGGTATCTGGAGGAAGAAGACATATAGAAGGAAATATTAAAGCTGAAGGTACTTTTCCTCACTCAATTAAAAAGAAGAATAGAATATTAAGTAAGCATTGAAGAGTGTTGCTTTTTAAGTTGCTTTGCTGATTTTTACAGGAAAGAGTAACTCTAAGGGTACTCTAATTCTGGGTCATAATGGTAGATTGATCCCCAGGTACATCAAACATAAGTATATCTGGGAAAAAACCCCACAAACTCTACCAAGTTGTGTTGGCAGAGGCAACTTCCTTGTATCTTTGATCTCACTCAAAGTGTTGTTTTAAATTAATGTTTTCTTTCAAAAGGAGCTTCTCATTTGTCAAATTTTAATGTTAAAGTCATAAACAGCTAATCAGATTGCTCCAGTGTCGTTCAGAAAGCAGGTAGAGAACAGCCATGCCATAAACTCCGTCCCCTGGTTCCCCGGGGATAACTGTCCTTGTTTGAACAGTGAGAACAGATACAAATACATATGTGACTGCCCTGACACTCCTGAAGGAGCAGAGTTGTTTCCAGCAATGTGAACGGACATTAGCATTGCCAGGGATTCCGTTTTTATCCCTGTCTGCTCTGGCTCTCCGTTAGAGTCTTCTGGGATGAAATAACAGCAGCACGAGTGGCTCTGGCTGGGTGAGTGTGGCACACGAGCAGTGAGGAAATGGAGAGAGAGACAAAACTGTAAATGAAGTGGCCTCTGGAGCCAGCAGCTGCAGTGATGCAACCTCTGCATCGAGTGTCATAACAGTCCCAGCATTCCAGTGTCCTCTGCTCCCAGTTATCCATTCCTGTCCCTGGCTCCAGAGTGGGACGGGTGCTTGTGGCACCAGCAGCCAGCTCTGAGCTGATGGTAAACTGAAGCCAAACGGTGAATAGTTCTTCAGTGGCTCATAATATCACAATATTTGCTGTTATTCTGTGCTGGAAACCTTTTTCATTGCTGCTTTTCTGTGCTAACGTACATGACTATAGGATTTTGTGAGTGAAGAATACATGAAAATATGTGAATCTATGCCACTAGGGTTTTGCTTTCTGTGTAAGGGTCTGTGATGCTGCTTAACACGTGCGGAGTGCACTAAACTCTGGGTCGTGTAGTCAGGAGGTACCAAAAAATGGCTTTATTAGAAGTACCAGTATCTCCTTCGGTTCCCTTTCAGCACAAAGACTGATGCCCCTGCAGGTCACATCTGCTCAGGGCCATCCCTGCATGCATGGGAGGAGTTGGCAATGCACAGAGAGGCAAAATAAGTTCCCATACCTTGATGGTACAAAATCTAGAAGAGAAGAGGAGACATCTTACTCCATTTTGTAAGGAGGCTTCTGCATCTTTCCGAGTCCAGAGCCCTGATCTATCTCCTGAAGTCGGGCGCCTCTGAGCCTTCTGTGCCAGGACTGCACAGGAATCCTTGTTCTGGTGAAGCTGGACAGTGTATTTTGAGAGGTCAGGGTTAAGGTTGGTTGGTTGGGTTTTGGTTTTTTCCCCAGGACACAAGATGAGGACCACTTTTCTTAACTGGGGCTTCTAAAAGTGCTGGGCATTGGTTCCCATGGAACAGGAGCGCCCTTAGCCTGATACTGGGTGCTTTTGAAAATGTTAAAGGTTCAAAACTGTGAGAATACAGGAATGGTCTCAGCAAACGTCTTCACAGCTCTTTCTGCACTTTGCATTTGGCTTTTGAACATTTTGGTACACTGCTGTGATTTGTACAATTTACATTGAAGGGAAGAGGCCTCTGAGAGGCTACGCTGAAGGGTACTCATTTCTGACTGTGTTCTCCCTCCCTAGTTTGGGGACACTCTGATAATGTAATTTTTTTTCCAGCATGCTTTTTAGGAGCTGGCCTTTTAATTTGGGCAAATGTGTTTCCTGTAGCCCTAATATCTCCCTCCTTTTATCTTTTTTTTTCCCTTTGACAGATTGCAGCATTTTTCTTTCCCACTTGGTCAATGGCTGTTACATTTTCATTTTCTTTTTATTGTTATTTTTTTTAAAAATACGCATATTTTAAGGTTGCTGTCAGGAATGAGTAAGGTTTATACTGATGTAGTGATGGGTGAGGAGTGTTGAGGGTGGGACCATACTAAAAACTTGTTTAATGTTGCACTGATTAACATGGACTCTTTTCTTTTTTTCTTTTTATTTTCCCGAGTGGATCTTGGGTTCCAGTGGTTTTCTTTGCTTAGCAAAAAAGATGTAAAAATTACTTGCTTCCTTGTTTGTGTGCTGTGTATGCAATACAAGGTAGTTTTCATTAAGGAATATCAGATAATCATAGAATGGCTTGAGTTGGACAGGACCTTAAAAAGCATCTATTTATGAAAAAGCACTAGAGGGCTTAATGTGACGAGAACAACTTTATAAAGATATATTGTACTATAAATTCTCATTTCTGTCTTGATCCAAATTAATTTTCAAGTGTAGACAAGCCTTTGGAGCTGCTTGTTAAACTCTGTTTATAAAGTATTTATGGCATCTGGAAGAAAATAACACACTTGGAGACAGGCAACGTTTTCCAAAGCAGCCTAACTACATATTTTTTCTACTTTGGCTTTTACAAAAAATTCTCCTGTCCTTGTGCCTGGCTGGACAATACTTTAAAAACAGTGAAATGATAGTGACGCATCCAAAATGAAAAGCCTTTCCATTTGCTCTGCAGCACTGAAGACTCTCTACTGCCCCCCAAATATTCTCTGAGTTTATAGAGCCTTACAGACTCAAAATAAATACATTTAATTCCAATCCTGCAGTACATGTTTGAACCCTGGTTTATGAAATCAATCAGATGAAGTAGCGATACCTGATGGTAGTGACAGAGGCACTTTGAACAGCTGACAGAGATCATTATAAAAAAGATACAAGAAAAACATGGATTCAAAGCCTCAAAATCATTTATAATGTAAGCCTCAGTTCTCTTTCCCCACAGTGCAACTCAGAATAAATTTGATTAGAGGCAGAATGGCTGGAGAGGGCTCTTACACAAGTTTGTAATACCAGGCACAATCAAGCTTCTAATAGCCTAAGGGATGGCTGTGTTTGAAAGCTAATTTGGATTAATGCAGGGTCTGAATTTAAAGTAGGGCTAGGTATTTCTGAATAACTGTATTCTTATTCCAGAATAAAAGTGTCCACACGTGAAGTTATTCAGAAACAGCTATTTTGGCATAATCTATTTGTATCCAAGCCTGAAATCTCTGCCTGTAGGCTGCTAATGGAGAAACAAAGAATAATATCAGCTAATAGGATCTCTCACAAAATCTCTTCCTTCCAAAACCTGCAAAAAAACTTCCCAAAATGTAAAACTTTAACTGTGTATATCTTGATTTTATTTTTTTTTCCTCAAATGGAAAGTCTTTTTAATTAAGAACAGGATTAGCCCAGACGGCTTAAATGATAACTTTAATGTGCTCATCATTTTGTTAGCCTTGATTAAAAACAAGTCTTTCATTTTCAAGGCTTGTGTGTAATACTGACTTCTAAGCATTTTTGGATTTAGAGTAAAAGAAGTACAGAAGTCTAGTTAAGACAGAGAAAGGGCTAATGGTGCTCCACTGACAGGACTGGGCAAGGATTTTGCAGGGAAGCCCTGGAAGGAACTCGGGCGTCTCCTTACCTTCTGCCAGCATATGAATCCTCAAATGTGGGAAGTTTGCTTTGGATTCGCAGGCTGGGGTTCAGCACTCTTTGCGAAGTGTCAGAGTGTAACGTGTGCATGAGGGCCTTCCTGAACAGCCTTTGTGGGTGGGATTTTTGGGAGTGCTCAGTTGCCTCCTCTTGGTATAAGTTGCAAGAGAGTGGCGTGTGAGGCTGGTTGTTGTCATCACTGCTGGATGTAATGCCTCTGCAGGGCAGCGTTCACCCACTGCCACAGCATTGCAGGATGAATCTTGGTGTCTCACTTTCATGATTTTTGTTCTTTCTCTTTGCATGTAGCATTTAAAATTCATAATTGGGCTGATGTATTCAAGCTGAACTAAGGTAGGCCAGCATAACAAAACATCAACCTCCAAATTAGCAGCTTCTGTGCAGAAATGTTTGATAGCATTCATAGATACAAAAGTAGCAAGATATTTGATTTTTTTTTTTTTACATTGGAAATCAAGCTACATCCATTGAAAAAATATAGTCACTACACACTAGTAGGTTTCAGAATTATCAGCACAACCTGTGTATTTCCACTCAGAATAAACAGTAGTAGGATTTAGGAGGCACGCTGTGATACAGCTGGTGTAACGAGCTATGACACTACCGATGGTGCGGTTTGGCTTGATGGGAGTCTGTTCCCGAGATCCCAAATATGCTCTGAGATGTGCTTGGCAGTGTGTTGCACAGACATTCAGTGATGCAACCATGTGGAGCCTCCTTGAAATCACACC
Organism: Mystacornis crossleyi; assembly: GCA_013400655.1. Taxonomy (NCBI): domain Eukaryota; kingdom Metazoa; phylum Chordata; class Aves; order Passeriformes; family Timaliidae; genus Mystacornis; species Mystacornis crossleyi. The sequence continues at coordinate 30,424 of VYZQ01041902.1, read as the reverse complement.
ACCTCTGGAAGGAGTTAGGGGCCTGCTGCATCCTCTGCCTTACAGTGTCTGGCTCTGGAATGTGTTTGGATTGGGACTGGGAATCACACCCAGCCCTTGCTCGTGTCTTGCAGCTATAACATCTGCTTTTCAGCAGTGCCAGCTGCTTCATGTGCCAGATTTATTACCCATGTATTTTCTTTTTCCTTTTTTAGCAAATATGTATAAATGTGCTTATAAGTTGCCAATAAATGAAATATTGTGCATAGGTCTCTGCTATTATCTGCAGTCCAGAAAAACTTACTTTTATATCCCGAAAGGCACTAGGATGGCAGCATTGTTACCTTGAAGACCACATACTTATTTTGCTAAAATAGTGGCAAAAAATTTCCATGCATAGAATAATTTCAAAAGCACATGTAGTCAGCATGGTTGCATTGTGATATCTGAAAGTTAGGGGCTCTGAAATGCAGAGAGTAAAGTCGGGCTATACAACACACAATTCCCTGAATGTATCTGTGAATTGACTCTGTAAGTGGAAATAAGTTTCTTTGCCAGCTAGAAGTTTTAATTGTTTCCCTTTTTAAGATTCCATCTATGATAAGATTAGGTTGTTTATCATGGGTAGGGTATGATGGTTATTTTTGCTTTACCAAAAGCCAATTACATAGGTTGGTTCCAGTCCCTCGCTAAATAGCTTTTTCTTTGGGCATTAATTTTAATGTTTAAATAGTGAGTGCATTTTCTTATGGCTGCATAAAGATATGTATAAGTAGAAGGCTACTTTAGTTGGGAAGATCCAATGCTCAGTGAAGCCTTTCGCATATATAGAATACTGAATATCTAAACCATTATTTAGCATCAGAATCAGTTATGGTTGTCTGACTGATGGACAATCTTTTCCTGACCCAGTCTCTTTGCAAGTGACCTATACTGTCTAGACAGTTGCATATTATTTATACATTCATTTCAGATTTATCGTTCTTTTAACTAAAGTTGAGGATGTTAGTTTGCCAGTGACTCCATATCCATATCAGTACTTGAAAAAGGCTGCAGCAAACCCGGATGCTTAAAACTAGCAGTGCAGGCCCTTTCCATTGCTGCCCATTGTTTGCCAGTTTGCCCTTCATTACTCCTCATTTCACCTCCCTCCCTACCCAGGAAAAGGAGGAACAAAAAAAGAGAAAAGGTCTGACACAGAAGGAAGACTGTGTAAGACCTGCTAATTTCAAAGAGCAGAGATCAATTCTGGTTGATCCCGTTGGGTGATTGGGGAATCGCTAAAACAGTGTTTGCATCCAGTTTTCAAGTCTGAAATGCCAGGGCTGAAATAAAATAACTGCTCTGCAGAGCTGTTTCCTAAAGGGTGGGTAGAAGGGAAGTCACGTTAAACCAGCTCTGGATGCGTCGTATGGGAGACACCGTTCCTCAAAGGCCACCTGCAAGAGCCCTCCTTAATGTATGATTTGCTTTTGAGAATTACGTTCTTGACTCCTTTAGGAGTGAGGCAAAAAAGGACATGAAAAGAAAAGGACATGCAGTGCTGCTGGCATTAAATGCAGTTTTTGAGACTTGCAGCTGCTTGCCATGTCCTTGCCACTACTGATGGTATGTGTGTCCTTTCTTTTGAAGATAATGAGCTATCATGTGACAGTCACTTTTACTTTTAGACAATTCACTCATTTATTAATATTTTATCAACTGTACTCTACCAGGCAGCGTGATCTTTTTTAAAGTGCACAGAAATAGAGGCACACACACATCTATGTACGGCAACAGATTATATCAGAGAAATATACACTGGCTTGTCTTGAGCACTGGTTGTACCAGCAAAAGTTAGACCTAGAGGAGGAATAAATCCTCACAACTTCCTCCTTTCTTTTGCAAATGGCTGTTTATTTTAGACAGGGCATAAGGAATCTGAGACTACTTGTCTTCAACATGTTCCCAACATCTTTTTATGCATGAATAATCACAGTAACAGTTCTAAAGGCATTGTTACCAAATGGCACTGACAAGCAAGATGGGCAAGGCAGAAAGAGGCATGTAAGAGAGGCTCCAAAAGTCAGAGGAAAGAGAGGGCATGCCAGGAAGTCCATGTAAATACAGGAAAGTGGGTAGACTACAAGGGTGCTTGGGCAGAAGAGCCTGGGGCCTGGGAAGAAGACAGGAAGGGAATATAAGAGGAAAAAAGGAGACTGGTGGCAGTAGATGGACTTAACCTGGAGAAAAAAGGCAGAAATGTGTGGCCTCTGGGAACATGTGAACAGGGGATGAAAATTCATTTTACTGACCAGTTTAGAAAGGGTTTTCAAAATTCATCTCTTCCTCCATGCTTGAATTTTGTTGTTTTATATTAATACAACTTATAAAATGAAAGAAATAGTCAAAAAGGTATTAGCAGTTAGTGGACACAATCCATTTCAAGTCTTGCTACTCCTGTAGAGTCCTACTCAAGTGTATCTGAAGGCTTTCTCATACAAATGCCTTGGTTTTTCACTTCTCTTAGCAAAAAATTCCCTCTAATTCCTGATATTTTCACTAGGAAGAATATTCTTGACTGGAATTTATATATTTGTAGGAAGTGCAAGGAGATGATAGACTTTTAAATAAAATGGTGGTCTTATGCTGTTGTTCAGAATCAAGATGATAGATAAGAGGAAGGTAGTCAAAATTAGAGATCCATAAAATTCATTAAGGCTATTTGTGGACTACCTTTTTTGCAAATTTTGAAATGAGTAAGGTAGTAGTAATTTGAAATATCAAATTAACCAGTCACTGAAAAAAAGCTTGGGTTTTTAAAATCATAATCCTAAAAATACACATTTTCTAGGTAATAGGAAGAAAACGTTTGGACATTTTCCATGCTTGTTACTTAGAGTCCCAGAATCTTTCTGTTTAGCTAATACAGTATAAGATTAATTCTCTCACAGCACATTGCCTGGAGTTCAGTGCACATGTTTACTGATGTGTACAGCTCTCAAATAAGTTTAGTGCTTCTTTCACCCACTGTTAGGAAGTATATTTAAAAGAAATTGCCTTTTATAGATTTAAATTACAAAAGTACTGATATCATGCAAAAAGCACTTCAACTCATGCAAGCATACAAATGTGTAAATCTTAGGGAAAAAGATACCCAGGGCTAATATGAATGTAAATAGGATTAGGGGCTTGCATTAGTGTCTGAAATACAATTTTAAATGCTTACTGCCTGGCTATTCTTACATATATGTGTGTGTATATATATATGCATATGTGTGCGTATGTATTTTTTCCCCAGAAATACATCTCACTGGTATTTGAAAAAAATATATTTTTTTCAAATACCAGTGAGATGTATTTCTGGGGAAAAAATACATACGCACACATATGCATATATATATGCATATGTGTGCGTATGTATTTTTTCCCCAGAAATACATCTCACTGGTATTTGAAAAAAAAATATTTTTTTTTCAAATACCAGTGAGATGTATTTCTGGGGAAAAAATACATACGCACACATATGCATATATATATGCATATGTGTGCGTATGTATTTTTTCCCCAGAAATACATCTCACTGGTATTTGAAAAAAATATATTTTTTTTTCTTCTAAACAGGAAGACTTTTAAAGAGATTACTTAATGACCACTGTGCTAGTGATGGAATCTAATATGTTATTAGATATAAAAGGTTTATATTTGTTGTTATATGAAATATTAACACAAAATGAGGGCAGACTTCCATCCTTCACATAGGCACCCAAATGCAGCAGTAATTTTAGACCCAGTCTTCTCACTGAATCATGAACAATGACAGCCACCAGATTCTCTATAAGCCTATGAAAAGAACAATTTTCAGTTAATGGTACCACTAAAGCTGCATAAATCAACATACGCGGCATTTCATTAGAGATTTCAGTCCCCTATGTCATGGCTTCTGCAGCAAAGCAAGTTCTTTAAGCAGCCTTAGTGGTAGTAGAGGGAATTTAGTTTTGTTATTACTTATGTTAAACTGATATAAGTATGGGGGCTATGAGAAGCCTAAAAAAACCAGTTATCTGACATAGTCTTGAACTTGAAATAGGGTAGATGCCTAAGGAATAGGGCAGATTTTGTGTTTCTCAAAATGTTAAATCTTCTTTCTGTTTTTCTGCTTGCTAATAGAAATGGTAATCCTTTTTCCAGCAATAACCATATACACCCGTGAATTGTTTAGTTTAAGTGACAGCTAAAAAGCGATAATGTCATTTTCTCTCCTGTGTGTAGTAAATATGTTAGAATGATGCCATAATAATTGTACATGAGCTTGTAGAGAAGAAAGAGTCCTAATTTGCCCTGTCAAAGTGGGCAAACCGTTGTCAAATGACACAACATTGCATACCTGGAGTGTGATGTCAGACTGATAATTGCTCAAGCAGAAAAGTTTGTTTTTTCTAAAATATCAGCTTTCTAAAAGTGTGCTGTTTTATAGAGGGGCCTGGGAAGAATGGTGCTGTGGTTCCTGCTAGGCAATCATATTCCTATGGGCTGTGTGTGGAATATGGGAAATCAACATTAATTACAAAGAGTAAACAATTTGGCAAAAGTTAAACCCCCAGTTTTCAGTTAGAATAGATTCACTTTAATGTTTTTTAAGTAAAACACTTCAACTTTTTTGTTTGGTGAGAATATTTTTCATTTACAATCCTCTGGGCCCTTCACAATGCTTGGCTTTTCAAATCAGAGCAAAACTTGGGTTTAAAATGAAGTTTTCTTTGTTTTATTATTTTTTTTCTTTTCCATTCAGAAATAAAATATACACATAACCCCCAGAAAGCTGTTTAGGGTGACTGTCCTTGTTTGGGTTTTTTTGGTTGTTGGGGGTTTTGTGTTTTATTTTGGGGTGGGGGTGGATTTTTTGTTGGGTTTTTGTTTGGGCTGAGTGAAACAAGCAAACAGAGTTGTTTTGCAGTGCTGAGCAGCGGATTGACTCTGTGTTGGTGTTCTCTACACCTTAATTCATATCCCACACACCCTAAGGCCGTGGTCCCCAGTCTTGTGAGCCATCAGCTCTGGTTGTGCACGGACAAGGCAGGGTGGGCATGTGTTGGTAACATTTCCCTTGCACAGAATATACCCGTGGGTTATGGTTTGGACGTCAGTGATGCTGCCCTTGGCTGTTGTACTGAGCAGTTGTATGGAAGAGAGCCTTTCTTTCTTACAGTAAGTCCTTGATGGACTTATTTTAAATCTGAAGTCTGCAGCTGCTCTTGATTCCGCCAGGAACAGTCCAGTAATGGTCTCATTTCATTCCTGCTCTTAGCCCAGAAAAGCATGGCTCGGAAAAGCTTCCCAGCAACCAACACGCTGCAGGAGCCCAGGTACCTCAGTCCTTAAAAACCTCCCGCCCCCGATGTGTAAACGGGATGTGAAGTTGCCTGGCCCGTGCTTGGGCTCACAGCGCTGTAGGTTGGGAGCCGCAGCGTGGCAGGCAGTGGGAGCACACCAGTGGCACCAGAGTGGGGGTCCCCCATGCACAGACACGTGGGTTCAGCAAGCAGGACTTGCCCTTTGTTGTGGGCTACCAGCTTGCTTCCTCTCAGGTTCATTTTTTCTGGATAATGCCCCCCATTGTAAGTAGATCAATTATCAGCATTATGTAACATAAAGAAAAAGAGCTCACTACATCATTTTTTCATAATTATACAAAAATAAAATGACTGCATAAACAAGACCAGAAAAGAGCTCTGAGTGTTTACAGAAATAAAAATAAATGAGTGTGTTTTTTAAATTAATATTTTCAAATGTTCAGGTTGAATTAATTTGAGAAATATGAATATGTATTGGTAGTGTTAATTCTTTGGGGTTTTGAAAATTCTTACAACCACATAATTAAATGAGTGCCTTTAGAAATACTGATAAAACCCATTGCCATTCAAATATCCATACAAGACAACAGGGGCTGTAAGCTGTAGGCTTTAGAGATTAGTTTGGCCATGGGCCAGTATTTATCACAACATTTCCATCTTAGAAGATAAAATTTAATCATTTTTATTTAAATATAAATCAAAATTAATGCAGGTTTTCAAAAAGGAGTGTATAACCTAATCACAATATCTTTATTTTAGAGATGCTTGCCTCTATTGTTTCTATTCAAAGGAGCAATTCTGTCTTTGTTGTGCTGCTCTTCCTTCAGCATTTTTTTTCTTCTACAAGGGTGCAAAAGGAAGGGGTGGTTGACCCAAATACAGTCCTATCTCCTAATTTTGCCAAGATCAAAGGCATTTCTAGCGTTTTATGTGCTGCCTATTGGTGAAGTCTAAGAAAACACAGTGTTCAGGCATGTCTCCACTTCCCAGACACAAACACAGCCAGCCCAGGATTAGTGCTTCCTTCTGTCAGTGCCTTCTCCCCCGGCAGCGCCCACTCCCTACCTGCACACCCTCGTGGGTGCTGCAAGAGGAACACGTGCCTCAGGTGCCCTCACCCTGCTTGGTGCAGGGAGTTCTGCTGAACTTGTCCTGGACATGAGTAATTACACTGTAATTGTTTTTCTTATGTGGTAAATATATAAAATAGACTGGTAGTTTTGAGACCAGTTTTGAAAAAACATTAGCTGCCTGCTTTGCTGGGGGATTGTGGCCAGCATGCTCAGGAGGCAGCAGGAATTTCTGGTGGATGTGGCTGTATTCATACAGGTGGCTGCATGAAGGGGAGTACTCCTCTTACATAACAGTAAAGTAAATGCTTGGACATTATTCACAGCAGCCGCCCATCCATATGAACCTTTCTCAGCTACAGATGGATGTTGTACCTGTCTGGGGAAGAGCCCATGGTCAGTTTGCGAGTTCTCCACCACCATATGGCAGTTCTCCCGGTGTTACACTGACTTTTACAGTCCTGATCTTGAAAATGAACTGTCCTGTCTCTGTTTTGTCTCCTTGGAGTGATGGTATGGCTTTGTAGAGCAAATACAGCTTTTTTTTTTTTTTTTTTCAGTTGAGCTAGTGAAATGGTGTTTGTTAAAGTGCAGTTAAATCAATTCCGAGCAAAGCCTGGTTGTCCTCATCTCTTGCTCCAAATTACAAAATGCAACAAGGAAGAACATTTCACAACACAGGAGGGTTGAGGAAACCTCCAACCAACTTGCTAGCATTGTTCTGGTAACACTAATTCTCCTAACAAACAATGTGCAGCTCCTGCAAGGATCAGCGGGAACACTGCCTTAGGATCCCTGCTTACTCCACACCTTCAGATTGAACAAGTGATCACACATGATTTCCTACACGATAAGCTTTAAAACCAGCTTTTTATATCAGGTTTTGATGTGAATGTGTATATGTGTGAAAAATATTTAGTGGATACCTAATTATATGTTAATATTTTCTGTAGAGGGGGACCCCTCGTGTTGGGTAACAAAATCCAAAGCTGGTCCTGCAGTATCTATCTTGCATCAGCTAAAGATGACTGCTAGAAACTTTCTCTGGGAGAAAGAAATAGAATTGTTCTTCTTTCTTAATGGTATTTCTCGTAAAAGGAAGGCAAACTGCTTCTGACTTTTAATGCAATAGCAAATTCAGTGCTATTCAGTGCTCAGCTTCACACTGAGTACTGTAAAGTGTGAACTGTAAAATGTGTAAAATGTGAACTGCATGTGATTTTTGAGTTTTGTTCTGTAGGTGTCTGCTTACTTGTTTTGCTTCTTCAGGATAAAATCCAGGTCATCTAATGGAAAAAGATCAATTATTTAGAAAATTGTTAGTCTCCTTAATACTGGTGCTGTATATATATATTAGATGTGCAATGCATATGCAAATGGACACTCGCATAGTTAGAATCTCAAGCATTGTTTACGTATCTCAGCACCAGCTGCTTAAATGACCGGATGATTCACACCTTCCACTCTCTCCTGTTTCTTCAGTAAATAGGCCCAAATTCAAAGTGGAACTGAAGGTGGATCTATTTCTTCAGCTTCAGTGGATTTCAGAGCTTGTTTAGCAGCAGCTGTTGAATACTAAAAGGTGGTTGCTGAGCTCACGCTTCTTTACCTAAGGCTATGTGGGTATTAGTTGTTCTAACCCGATAGCGATTCAGAGTAAGTGGGGTGCTTCATTAGCTCCAGTTAATGACAAAACAAAAATGTTTGTTTAAACTAGCAGATCCTAAAGCTGTGTTTCTTTCACACCATTTAGATATCCCACAAGTTTTCCCCTTGGGGTTATCTTCAAAAACCAACATTTTTTCAGGTGCTCTACAAACTGTGACCAGCTTGCTGCAGCCCCTTCCTTGCTCTGAACCCACACAGTGTCTGCTCACATCGTGTCCAAAACACCTTCGTTACATGGCATTTATTTCTCAGACTTCCTGGGGACAGTATCCTACTGTACAAAGTACATTTCACTCACCATCAAGTGAGGTAGATTTCCAGTTAAATACTGATATCAGTATAAACCCAGGAACTCAGAATGGCACATTGTACATTTTTTACTGAATTTTGGACAGTGTGTTCTCTCTGTTGTTGAACAGAAACTGACCCTTGTGAAAATTGCAAGTAAGTAGGGTCAGACTAGGAAAGTTTCTTTTTGGTGAAGTTTATCTACGACATCCCCATTTGAACTGTACTTGTAGGTACCTTACCTTGGCACTGACACGTGGCATTATTTATACATATCAAGACTGGCTTTGTGAAAAAGTTGCCCTTTTTGAAACATTTTAATGGCCAAATGGTGACTTTGAGGCAGAGCAGAGGACTGCGAAGCTTATCAAGGAAAGCCAAGCAGAAATATTCCATGGAAAGATTGTCTCTTCCCTAGGACAGAGGTGGGACTGACAGGTGCTTGGTGGGTAACTGAGAAACCCATGAAACTTGGGGGCTGTTCCTTTTGTTAGAAGGTCCCAGTGTTGCCAGCAGAAGCTCACTGAGGAGACGGGGCTGTGCACTTAGGGGCTGCTTGTAGGTATGAGGGCATACAACACTGAGTACAAGACAGACACAAGGCTTGTGTAGCTGGAAGGACGTGCCTAGCTCAGAGTATGTGGGATAAAAGTGGTGATTTGGTTTGCTGCTTTTGCTTTTCCCTGACAGACTGACTTCAGCATCCTGAAAACTAAATTCTGCACTAAATTCTTTGGATCCCACTAAAGATTATTCAAGATGGTTGTGCTTCAACATATTGTAAAATGAGAGGCTCCATCAAGGCTGGAAATAGGTGTTGTTTAAACAGCTCCTCCAGCATCCTGCTGTTTGATTCTTAGATAACAATGTTGTGGGATTTTGGAAAAGCTTTGCCTATCAGGTTAACTGGAGAGTGTTGTTTAAAGGAACAAAATAGAACCGTAAGCTGCTATTCATGGGGAAAATAGGTTTGTATTTTACTGAAACCAAGACCTAAGTGTATATGAAGTGTCACCGATTCTTCTGCCTGTGATTTGCATTGAATGTAATGAAGTCACTGAAAACTTTGCTGCCTGCTTCATGCCTTGTGCTGAGCTGAGGCTGCAGTTCAGTGCCTGGTCCTGTTGGGTACCCTGGGCAAATTGTAGCATTGTGTACATCATTGATTTCTTTTGATCTTGAGGCACTCTTCAAGGGTGTTACTTCTTACGCAGTTGCCTCTCAGCAAACAGATAACACATAGGCAATGGTTCCACACATACTCCTGGATCAGTTGGTGAAGCTGGTAAAGAGTCAGTACAAATGTTCACAGAAGCATCTTGTTTTTTCTTTACTCTTAGAAAATACTGGTGGTTCAAAGGAGATGCTGGATGGATAGAGAAGGTGTAAGGAAGATTTATATTGTAAACATTCTTTTGATGACAATTGCTAAACTACTGTTTCTATAGCTCATCAAGATGTGTGTGAAGTCTGTGTGTCTGCATGTCTAAGCATGAATGTGCATTTTGTGGATATGTTCCATGTCTAAGGGTGTACTGGAACAGTCAAGTCTGAAATGAAGTATGGGAAAACACTGAGGTCTTTTGTTTCTGATCCTTTAGGGGTACACTGTGGTCACATTTAGGTTTTCCTCAGAAGCTTAAGGTTTTCTCTTCTTTTTTGCACCCCCCTTTTTTTTTTAAGAAACAAACACCTCCCGCCCCCTCAAAAACAAACCAAAACAAAAAATTCTTATCTAATCACTTGCCTCCAGGAACTGGGCTTTTAAATTAAACCCCAGCTATCTCCAGATTTGTCTTAAGAACACAGTTGCCAGCAACACCAGGTGGTGTTGTAGCAATCAACATTATTATTAAAAAAAAATTGGCCAGAACATACACAGAAATGTACTGAATAGTAATAAAAAAGTGAATAATAGTTTAAATGCTTTTCAGCTGTTCAATAAGGCAAACAGATGTAGTAACACATACTTGAGAGCATGCCATGTACTTTAATCAGAGAAGTTTAGAGTATCATTTCATCATGGAGAAAAAGAAAGAGACAGAATAATAAGTTTATTTCAAAAGGCAAAATTTTAAGGAGGAGGGCAAGGACTTCCCTGAATTTTGTATGAGACTGACTGAGTCCTGGGAGCTACACTGCACTTGACTGGAGACGACCTACTGCACCAAGGTAAGCAGTTTCATGAAACAAAGAGTCACGAGATGCAGTTAAATAGAAGATTTTTTAGAACCTGCCAAACTGTTAAAGGCACATAGTGCTGGAGTGTTTGTGCAAGCAAGAATGCCAATGTTAATGAAAGATGAGATATGATGGAATAGAGGGTACTTTGTAAATTTTCATATGGCATCAAAACCTGTGAGGCAACCTGGTTGAAATGTAGCAAGCACAGCTTGGAACTGCTGCAAAGGCTGAAGTTTTGGTGTGAGAAATAATAACTGAGTTTCAGTCAAATGGGAATGCAAAAAAATAAAAAACTACCTAAATCCTTGTGTTAAGAGATAGGGGCTACCTACTAGTTTTTGTAGAGAAGAAAAATTCAGGGAAAGGATTTGCTGGAATCACAATATTTGTACAGATAAATATCAACTAAGTAAATACAAGTAAATATCTTCCTGCATGTGTTAATATTATATAGTTACTGTTATCAGTAGCAGCCTTTCCAGCTTTGTTTCAGAGGCCTGGGCTCCCGAGTGGGAGCAGTTTGTGGCACTGCACAGAAAAAAAATCTGTCTGAAAGAGTGGTTGGGTCAGAGCTCTCTCAGGTCCTTTCTGCATTTTGCTTGTCACTGTGTTTCCCACCCACTGGCTTTTTGTTTTTATCCAGCGTTCTTCCTCGGCCAGTCCCACAATCCCTGAGCCTGCCCTTTGTCCCTCCCTCCTTCCTCTGTGTGCTCCTCTGAGATGGTGTCTGTCACCTGGCTTTGCTGTTTCTGATTTGGTGACTTCTCCTGGCCGGGTTTCAAGGGCAGAATCCCCCAGGTTCTCTCCCTCCATGGCTACTGTGAGGCTGGAGTCTGGCTGGTGCCGTCACCAACCCTTGTTATTGCTTCCCTGTCTTCTCCCAGCAGCGGGAAGGGATAAGAACAGTCGTGAATAGGCTCCCAAGAGCCTGAAGCCTCTAATGATACTGCAGGACTACAAAGCAAACTAGAATTCATGGTGTACCCAGTCTGTGTAAGACTTTAAGCCACCCAGTGAAGCTTCAGAACTGTTTGTGGCTGCTTGGTTTCCCTTTTCTTCTCAGAACAATGTGGTGCTGTATGTTCTGGGATCAGGAGCAAAGAGTTGTGACAAAGGGACAAACAGCTTGGACTCGGTGGAATAACTTTGGGTAGGTTGATAGCTTGCTTGTAATGAGAATAATGGAATCTGTCCCTATTGACAGCAGAAATGCAATTGCTGACAAAGGTATCTTCAACCACATACTTAAGATTTCATTCCAGGTGTTTGCTCACCGAAATGTGCAGTATCTGTAGCAGTGAAGTCCTCTGCACACTTACCCCATACAGAATTTTCAGAAAATACAGAAGATAGTAATGTAGTTTTAATAGCAAGTTTTTATAGCTGTAGGTACCTAGAAAAGCCATGTATTTCCTATGCCAGTTAAATATATATCCAGGAAATGCTCCTGTAATTCTACCTGCAAGAGAAAACATACTCAAAGTTAATACCAATAAACCACAGATGCTGCCTTTTAACCATCATTATCCTCATTCCCTGGAAAGGGGTGAGTTCAGGCTGAAGCATCAGCACTGATTTTCTGCCCTGACTTTAAATTTCCGGACATTTTGAATTTGTCATACATTTAGCATTACTTCAATGTGTTTCTTGTGTGTGGTTGAATACAAAGAGCAGGAGGTCATAAGAGGCATCACCTTGTTTTATCCAGAGGTCAAAGCTAAGAGAGTGTCAGTTTCCATTTTAGGCTTTTGTGGCATAGTTGACATTATATATACTCTTAGGTATGCAATGCAAATCACATTCCTGCAAGCTAATTATAGGATAAATGTAGCCACTTAACTAGGCAGCAGGCATGTCATCTCAGCATGGAGCTATCATATTATGTACATTTGCTGTCTGCTGTATAATTAACAGGATAAAAATATTACTGCCAGATACCATAAAAAAATTAACACTATCTTAATTGTCTTTTCAGCTCAGGTATAGCCTATTACCATTTCAAAAAAGACCTTCCCTAATACACTAGAATTTTAAACTTCATTTGCTGAAGATGCCACTAATCCCTTTTCACACTTTGATCTGCCATTGTGATACCTTTGGACTTTGACTTCTCTGTTTTGCTTTTGAACTCTCCTTAAAAACTATTACTGAGATTTAGTGGCTTAAAATTTGAGGTTGCTCGGGACTCTGTGTTTGATTTTTAAAAACTTAGTGACAGTGCATTTAGGTTTCACCATAACAGAGATGTATGCAGCCTGCAATAAGCTTTTGTGTAGGGTGCCTTGCTTCTGAGCTTTGGACATCGTTCTTGTTTAATCCAAATTTTCTGGGTTTCTAATCTCTCATTTTTAATGGGTATCCTATAGCATTCATTGCTGTCTTGTACTTGGCTATAAATGAATGAAATTTTTGCAAGTTTAATCCTAATTTTCATTATAATATGCTATCATCAGTGTTTGTGTAATATTTTGACGAAAAGTGGCTGATTCTTCCTCCTCCTTGTAAAATTGCTGTAATCTCCCCGTGATCTGAATACCACATCACTGCTGATGTCATCTGCAGTTTGTAACTCCCATTTTGTGAAACTGCATTGAGAATCTCGAGACTCTGAACGATGCTTTTGCCACTTGAAATTATTTATATGGTGGCTCACATTCAGAAAATACTTAGAATACATGTTTATTTTCAGGTCTTTTTGGGAGTAATTAAAGCTGAAAACTTCCATTAATTTAACAAATTACTCTGGAATTCTTTCCACAGCAGTTTACAAATTGCTCCTGGAAAACACACCTGTGCTACAGATATGTAAAACCCAGTAACTGGAGAAAAGATTGAGATAAACATGGCACCATTTAATTTGGCAAAGCTCTCTCAGTAATTTCTGTTGCAGTAGGTCTGTAGGAACCTTGGTAGTTCTTGCATATTTACTTAAATGTTGACATCAGTAATGACACACATGGCTAACAGATTTTCCACATGTTTTCCTCCCTGGATGACATCTTCCTACTCCATCAGGACTCAAAGTCTGATTGTGGAGGCTGTTGATTGATAGCTTAGAGCACATGAGGTTTGGGGAAAACACAAGAATGACAGTTTATATAAATATCCTAATATGACACTTTTTTCTCGGTTTACCCTAACTTTTATTTTTCTCTGACCTAGAAATGATTTTTAGGTGTACAAAAACCCACAGATACTTTAGAAACACAGTTGACTCACTCAGACATCTTGTTAGCATTTTGTACTTAATTGCTTCTTTCTCTGCTTACCCGAGGGGAATTGTACATGCCAAGATGGAGCTCTACTAGATCTAATAAGAGAAAAAAACAAAGGGAAATAATGACTAGTCTTCCAAATCATCCTAAGTGGTCCAGGAGATGAGAGGGAGAGCTTTTTCCTGGCAGTAAAACCCCAAAACATGTAACTGGCTCATCCAGTGTCTCTTAGATTTTCAGATTAGGAATGGTATTTTTATTACACTCCATCGTTCTTCATAGAGAGCCCATTTTAAGCACTGTATAAGCTACTTGTGGAAAAAGTGGCTACTATCTGTAGAAGTTGCTTTAAAAGGAATATTGTTACTCCTGAAAGCATTGCTGCTTTGTGTAAGCCTCTGGAAAAAGGCAGATAGCTTTATGACAGCCTCTTTTTTCTATGAAGACCAAAGGGCAGCCTAATATTATATGTACGGATGCAGCTTTAATAGCAAATTGCCAAAAGGGTTCTTTAGAAAATAAGAGACCTTCAAGATGTTTGCATATTTACATATAAATCCACAGAGGGATATATGAATATGCCACGCTGATACCTGTCTTGCTAAAGCTATGGAAGGGAGTAATAGCATTTTTTTCATGCTGAGCTACTCGCACACAGAAGTGATTAGTGAATTTCCAGATATATGGAGGCTCAAAATGATCATATTTTAAAGGATATTTTTCCAAAGACCAAAGGGAAATGCCACTCTTTGCTCTCCATCTCCTACAAATGTAGCTATTCTCCATAAAGGGTTATGTGCTGGAATTTTTGCCCTGTATTCAAGACAGAAAGCAAGTGATTTCCTTTCATCAATAGAATTGAAACATAATACAAATTCAAAGTTTTAATACTTTATACGTGCATGTCCTAAAATAATAATAATTTTAAAAATCCAAACAACTCTATTCCCTTATGTAGCCCTTTCAACGCCCATGTCTACAAAATTTTCTGCTGATTTTGGTGATAATGCCAAAACTAATCTCTAGAGACAAAAATTAATAATTCTGTACCTGAACAACTGAATACTCAGACTAGAGTAATTTTGAAAAGCCGGACAATGTCAAGAGTGTTTCTCCAGACCATTTACAGTCACTCTGCCTCCTGACTTTCGTGCTGCCAAATTAAAGGATTTGGTTCCAACATTTCCAGGGCTCTCAGACCAGGGCTGTCATGACATTCCCTCACTTCAGGCACATTCTTCCTCTTTCATTTCACTGAATACATTAGAGGGTTTTTAAAGGACAGAGCAACGTTAATCCTAATAGCCTTAGGTCTGAGACTCCATGCTGTTGGCTGATAAAACCAGCCTGTCTCCTTCCACACCCAGAACATTTATTCACTTTACTGGCTTTATCTTCCCCAGCATCCTCGGTGATTTATCCTTTTAATCTCTCCAAATCAGTTATAGCTACTACTCTTTTTAACTATGGTTAAGTGTTGGAAAATTCTTTTTGAATTGATGCAGTTCTAGAAAGGTTTTTCCAATCAGTTGTGCGATGTCTTGTTCTCAGGATTAAAAAATGACCTTGCCTGGAGCATGTTAGATTAAACCACAGCTCTTGGTGCTCCAGGGAGCTAACAGTGGTGTCCAGCTCCTCTTTCAGCAGTTCTGGGGAGAGTTCCTCAGTTCAAGCCACAGGTCTGTGGACCAATCCTTTCCTTGGCTGGGCTTGCATGGCAAGGGAGGAGGAAAGTAACGGTGCTGCTCTGGGCACTCTCAGCTTTCAGCAGCAGATGCCACTCACTGGGGTTTGTGCAGATGTTTTTGATGACGTGGTCTCTGAATGACTCTGCCTTGACAAGAATCAGCCCAAGTCCCTGGGGAGATGGGATTCTTCTGCTTGGGATTCTGTCTTCCAGAGGCTTGTAGTGACATCTCAATATATTTTCTTAATTCATAGAAAATGTTCCTGGTTTACAGGCACAAGTTCCCTTGGTGTAGCTTGTAGGTGTTGTTAAACCACTTGGAGGAGTCTGTAAACTGAAGAGAATTAAAGTGAGCTTTGCCCAGAGGTGCACTTTGGCTTGGTCCCCCAGAACTTTTACAGACAGAGATGCTCATTGTTCTGGACACCACGGATGCCCAGACATGAGCTTAGAGATTTCTGTTTTATTCATCTGTGGTTGAACCTTCTATCCCTCAGGCAGAACTATATGATGAAACAACAAATTATGTAAAAGCCGAGAGTACTTTCTCTCAGGAGGTGTATAGTCCATTTAATCAGCTGTTTTTACTGCTTGGTCTTGTAATCCAGGCTTCTCCCTGTGTTGTTATAAGAGATGGGTCTTGCTTTAATTGCAGCAATACTTGAATAGCAGTATTATTGTGATAATAAATGCATTTTCAGTACCTCTTCAGTTAATTTTACACAATCTGAAATGGTTATTTACATTTTTAAATCTATCCCCTAGATCTTTGTAAAGGAAGCTAGATAGGCTTAATCCAGCTCTGGTGACCCCAAAAGAAGTGACAAGCTCTGCTTTATTAGTCATGACTATGAGCATGGTTCTTTCTTATCATGACTTCTAACTGTCTGGTACAATGAAGATTTACAGAAATACATGATCTGCTAATCCTCTATGTTTAAAGGAAGAGTACAGGGATTATGTGGTCATTCTCTTACTGTCATGACCAGGTATCATGGTGGGGGTTATGACAGTTGATTTTTTGGAACATCTTTGGAAACACTGGAAGCTGTTTTAATATCACCTTAGCTGTGAATTAAGCTGTCATCACTCAGTGATCACTCCTGTTTTATGGCTATTTTCCAGGCAGTCTGGTCTGCCTGTAGATAAGAATGCTCAGCTCTACATTTTGATGAGGGCTGTGTGTTAGAAACTGTGATCAGAATTAGTAGAGAAATGGTAACAGGGTAGTTTGAGAACAGAGAATTGTATCTTGATATTCCACAGGAAGCTCCCATGTTGATGTTTTTTCCCAAATGTTTTGTTGCTTTGGCTATACTGATTTAATAAC
>VYZQ01041901.1:0-43458 GCA_013400655.1 Mystacornis crossleyi | reverse complement strand
AAATTTGCGTTTGCCATTTTATGCTAATTCTGGGAAAGTGGGATGCTTTATTCAGGGTATATTTAAACACCAATTGTTTTGTGCAATTTTGTAACAATTAATAAATTTATAGGTCTTAGTATATCCTCTGTGAAAGGATATATTTTTTCCTAAGTACTTTTAGAAAATCTTTGTGGTAAAGGTACTGTACTGGCATTTAAAAAACGAGAAAAGTTTTTCCTATAGCTCTATCAGTTTTCTTGGGAGTTTTTCACAGCAAGTCTATTGTGTTTCTTGTGTCATAGTCCTAGATTCCATCCTTAGTGTTTAACTGCTGTGGGGCAGAACTGAACCTTAAAATCATTTTTGCAAAAGGATAGAAGAGGGAGATACAATTTATATTTATTTTAAAACCATCTAGTGTTAGTATTTCCACGTGGATGACCTTCTCTTAGGTCAGCAACTTTTCCATCAGCAATGTGCAACTAAAATTTAATGATTGTATGTTACCCTGTATTAATTGGCTTGGTATTTTTATACAGGATGGCTGCAGAGCTTGGAGCCCTTTTGGGTGGCTGATCTTACTTTTTCTACCACACTCTTGGGTCAGTTTTTGGAAGATATGGAAGCTCATGCTGAAATAGAAGCTGTTGTTTCTGCAGTATCTTGATTTAGAAAGTATTTCTACTGTGTGCAAGAGAGGATTTTTTTTGTCCCCAGTTAAATGAAAATAACAGTTACCTGTTTTTATCTGAACTGGAGCTGTATATAAGCATTCAAAAAATTAGTCTTTTATCCTCAGTGTTAGAAAGAATGTTGCAATTATGAAGGTATGCAGGATAATCTCACATAAAGATTTAAGATCCTTTATTCTGTGACCTTAAAACTTCTAAAGATGTTTTGGTTTATAGAAGAAAATTTGCAGTACATGTGAAAACTAAATGTTTGAATTCCTGCTATGTTGTAGTATCTTGGATACCAGTTTCAGCTAGCTTTCCTGCTTCTGTCTTCAGTCATTCTGTGAAATACGATATAATGTGATTGTAAGACCTACTGTGAAATCTCTACCTGAAACTACTCTCTCAAATGAGATTGTGTGTTTGCATTTATACTCAGCATGATAGAATAAATCAAAAAATATATTAAACAATAGCTCTGATTATCAGTGGTACACAATCATAGTTCATGACTTTCATAATCCAGACCTATTTGAACTGGTAAATGTAGCTTTTTCTGTTCTGTTATTCCTTGTGTGTATTAATTTCTGTGACTCCAAGATAAAGCTCTGATCTTGTAAACAGTTGTATGCATGCTTAGCTTTAATACTAGCCTGTGTTTACACTGGCTAATGGCCTAATGTATATGAAATGGATTAAGATGATACAAATGGATTTTTTAATTGTTTCAATCTGGAGTCTTACACTTGTGAACTCCTACACTTCATGCAGTCTAGACGTCTTTCTGGCAAAAGGTGAGATATTTTTTTGTTCGTTAGACTTGGAAATTTCTTTTTTCTTTACTAGTAAGAGGAGATAAAATACTATGCATGGGTTTTATAAAAAAAAGAAGCCATGAGGTACAAAAGCATTCAAAAGCTCTTTCAAAAGGATGGAATATCAGGTACTGCCAGAAACAAGATGACCATATTTAAGAATAAAATGGTTTTTGGCAAATAGGAAGATAGGAAAAAACAACTAATATTTTTTGAGAAAATTAGAAAGCTATTATTTTCAGGATTGCAAGAGCTAAAACTGTCTTTAATGAGATGTTGAAGAAAAATAAAAAATCGTCTTGGGGATAGATATGAACTGTGTGTCTTTCAGGAATCTGCTTTAAAAAAATGGGAATTTGTAGAAACCATGAAAGAAATTACTGTATTAGTCTAGGCAAGACAAAATGAAATAATGAATGAAGATATTAGCTGAAGTAGAATTGAAGTATTTCATTATAATGTCTATGATTTTTATGTCTGTGAGGACCTTAGGACTGTATTTGTATAAGCAATACCTTTCTTTGAAATTAATATTCTCTGTTTTTGAAGCCACGTGCCCTCACAAAATTCTTTCCTATCAAAACTAGTACAAAAGAAATATCTCACTGATACCAAAAATGTTGTGGTTCCTGTTTCTGGGTTTCCTCACTTAGGGACATAGAGGACTGTGAATCATACTAAATGTTCTGGTATCTTATTTCCTGACATATTCTTATTCTCTGATGACAGGAAGTATATTTAATACATAGGCAAAATCCAGATACCCCATTTTCATTCTTACCATGTGAGAGGACACTGTTTGTGTTGGTTGTGTAACACAGGTAGGCCCCTGTAAGCATCCATTATTTCTCTGCAGACACTTACCTTATGCATTACTGCTGACAATCTCAATACATTTTTCTTTGTTAAACAAGTTATATATACTCTCCCCTTTTCTGTAATTATTAATTCAAATATTATATCTTCAGAATTGGTCTTAGTTGGACATGACATTCTTCTCTTTGGTAATGAACAGTTGCTTGTTTTTTGCATCTTAGAAGGTCAGGAAAAGTTTCAGTATGGTTGAAACATACAGTAGATTATATCAGTTATACCCAGGTAGCAATTTTGTCTGACATTTTAAGAACACACTGATTATTGATTTCTTGGAAAATGTGTTAGCACATCATCATTCTCAGTTACTACCTATTTTGTGGGCCTTTTTTGTGTCAAGTACAAAATGGTCTAATTATTTTTGCATTAAAAAGTTGACTAATTTCCATTTTCACATAGACAAATAATAAAAAAGCTCACAATACTAATAAAGCCAATAGAGTCATGCTAATATATCCCAAGCATGATCTGACTATTCTGATTTTACAATATTTGCTCTTAATTATTCATGGTACATATGCTCCAGTAAAACCTTGTGCCAGCCGTCATCATCATTCATATTTTATGTTAATAGGTGATTTCACCTTGTGACTCTTCTTTATGAGACTGGTGAATGACTGGTAGTCTTAAAAATCTAATGAGACCATTGAAAAACAGTAGCTTTGATTTCTTTATCGGGAACTGTAATGATAGGACAAGGGGCAATTGGTATAAATAGAGAGGGGAAATTTAGCTTAGATATTAGGAAGAAAATCTGTTGCTGTAAGGATAGTGAGACACTGGAACAGGCTACCCAGGGAGGTTGTCGCTGCCCCATCCCTGGCAACATTCAAAGCCAGGCTGGATAAGGCCTTGGGCAACCTGGTCTACAGGGAGGTGTCCCTGCCCACATCAGGGGGATTGGGAGCAGATGATCTTTAAGGTCCATTCCAACTCCTGAATGCTCAGATTCTATGATTCATGGGGGTTTTGCAGGTCAATATCACATACAGCTATTAAAAGGTATATGTAAATTATACATATCCCTTTATCTTTCCACTTTGTTAATTCTTATTTCACTGATGTAAAGATAATAAATATTGCTGTGTTTGTGCTTTTGCCGAATTATCTTTATCTAATAGAGAACACATTTGGAATTGATACCTCTAACATAATGTAAGTCTTCTGTTCTGCTATGGAGCAGTGATTTTGGCTGCTGTCACTGCATGTCGATGAAGAAACCCCTTTATTTCGGGATGTGCATCCCAGGGAATAGGAGTGTGATGTCATACTGACAAAACTCTACCTTATGTGTTAAATGGTAAGTATTACAGCAGTACAAGATGGAGCTAATCAAACCTTTTTTTCTCATCTGTGAAATCATTTTGTGTCATGATAGTTGTTGGCTTGACTGTTTTGTCAATCGCAATAAAGTATTTGTTCTCTCTTTCATTTAGCTAGACTTTTGCTTAATTTTGAAAAAGATCTTCACTTAATTCTAAAAGAAGTTATTAAATACTTTTTACACTTGAATAGATCATCTGTCTCTGTTTAGCTCGTCCAGATTATATCAGCAGTGAGAGTAGCCATCAGTGAAACCGCAGAACATTGCAGTTGAGCCTGAAAAAGATTGATCCTTCCAATGTTGATAATTTAGCATTAGGGAATTATTTGTTTATTTTGTTTGTTTGCAGGATTAGTTGGGAAAAGGATGGAGGAAATTAATGTTAAACTGATTTTTTTCAATAGCATTCTTCAGTGAGAAAAAAATATTTTTGTTCAGTCATTTTTTCAGAGCCTGTGACACCAAATATATAATTAGTTTTGGTGCATTCATGATAAAGTTGAGAAATTGAGGACTGGAATTACAAAGCTGCCAATAGAAAGATGATGATTTCATTCTCCATTTTATCTAGTAGGCAATTATATAGGAGATGCAGTTTCATATTTTCCTTTGCTTAGGGTGTTCAAGCCTATGCTTTTCACATGAAGTATATCATTAAAATGGCCAGACTGTTACTTTTTAGCTGCACTTTCAGGTTAAAAAAATGGAAGTGGCAATGACTGTTTTTGCCAGAAACTAAGGATAACATTCTACAGTGCAATATTATTGTTTTGATATCTTTAGAAAGAAAATTTTAAACTCGATTTTGAAATTAGTTTATCTAAAAGTTTGTTTACTAAAGTTTATTTTCTATTTAAATTGATTTACCAGTTTCCCATACAGACTAGAACAGTTTTAACAGCAACAAATACTTTGTAACTGGTGACTGAAATATACTCATGAGATGGAAGTCCCAACTCAGATGCCCATATTACTTTCTGTTCATGAAATATTTCATATTGTTGTTTTTTCCTCTGTTAATAAGCTCTTCTCTGAAAAGGACATTTGTGGCATTATAAGCAACTGCCCTGATCCTAGAACTTTTTTGTTAACATTACAGTGGATATGTGCCATATTTTCTATATTCAGAGACAGTAGCCAAACATCTAATATTAATTAAATTGATAATATTTACATTTAAAATGAACTGTTTAATAGAAATATTCTAAATTACTGAACTGACACTGATATGAGTGGTGATTTATTAATAATTTATTTGACACGACTATAATCAGACAGCAAACTGGAAAACTTTTTTTTAAATGAAAGTTTAAAAAAAAGTATTGTGACAAGGAACTGCAAATTTATGTATTATTTTAAAGCCTTCTCTCAGAAAAAGATCTTTGTTTGGTGACTACATTTTCTTTGTATCCTTAATGGAATTGTTTCCCTATAGGTAATACCTGTAAAATGTCAGAGTACAGTTCCTTGAAAATATATCTCTAGAGAAAACATTTCTTCTGAAAAGTTACACTCCTCAGGCATTTGTGGAAATGAGGTCTTGAAAGCTGCTGAAGGAAAAACAGACTGGGCAGTCAAAGGAAGCAGAGAGGGGCGCAGACAAGACAACAGTGACTGTCCTTTTGTGGACACTGAAATTGTAAGGGATCAGCTGCATCAAGTGAATGTTCACAAGTCCATATGTCCATAGTAAGCCTTTTGATATTGTCCTTCACAGCATCCCTCTGGAGAAGTTGCCCAGCTGTGGGATGAGTGAGTTCGCAGTGCACTGAGAGAAGAACAGGCTGAAGGACAGAGCTCAAAGGGTTGTGGTGAACAGGGTTACATCTGACTGGTGACTGGTCACCAGTGATGTTCCTCAGGTGCAATTTTAGGGCCAGTCCGGTTTGATCTGTTTATCAGTGATCTGGAGGAAGGAGTTGAATGCACCTTTGGCAAGTTTTCCGATGATGCAAAAGTGAGAGGTGCTGTTGACTCTCTTGAAGGGCAGGAGGCTTTACAGTGACATCTAGGTAGATTGGTGTTTTTGGCTATAGTTAACGGGATGAATTTTGACAAGTTCAAATGTCAGATTCTGCATCTAGGATGGAGTAATGCTGGACACAGGTATAAACTGGGAGAGGATTTTCTGGAGAAGAGTCCTGTGGAAGAGGATCTGGGGGTGCTGGTTGGCAGGAGCTCGATACGAGTCAGCAGCGTGTGCCCTGGCAGTCTAGAGGTTATTGATCCCACATCCTGGGGTGCATCAGAAAGGGCATCCCCAGCCCTTTCAAAAGGTCAAAAGAGGTGATTATCCCACTGTATTCAGTGTTGGTGTGGCCTCACCTTGAGTACTGTGTGACCTTCTGGGTCCCACCATTTTAGAAGGATCATAAACTAGTCTTTATTCTTTATAATACAGTCAAAACCTGATATATTAAATTTGCAGTATTTCTTAGCTTCTGTCATTAACCCATTTTCTGGACTTCAGAATGCAAAAAATCCTAAGATTTTACTTCATGAAAAATCTGCTACTTCAAGTTATGAATTTAGTAATCCCTAGAATCAAAGCATTTTTAAGAAAACACAGTTTTGAAATTTCAGTTCCCATAATAGGATTTTACTACACTAATTAATGTAAAGAGAAAAACGTGGATAGAAGGAGAGAATACAGTTTATTTATATTTTGAATTCAATATCCCTTCACACTCTGATATTCACCTCCAGCCAAAATAATTTGTTTTTGATTAAACTGGTGCTGTCATCTTCATCGATTATTGACAGAGTGAAGACTTAAATACATGTGAACTAAATAAGCAAGTCCATTCAACAAAATTAATAATTGTTTCCTGTGTTTAAGTCCTATATAATAACTCTGCTATGTTTATTTTGTGCTGCATTTTTATTCTCAACTGCTTCTGTACCAGCTTCTGCTGCTTCTGGAAAACAAAGTTCCTGGGTTATCATTTCACAAGTAGTAGCTACCAAAGAGAAACAGTTAGATCAAATCGTCTCTACAGACCGTCCTCTGTTTCTACTATTCTATTACTCTAGTGTTCTTTATTTGCCCACTTGTGACATTTAAACCTTCAGTTTTTGTCTCTTTGTGTGTATGTGTGCATTCCTTTATTTTGTAGCCTGTTAGTATTTTTTACATTACTACAAAACATCACAGAGTTTTTGATTCCTGAGTGAATGGAATTGAAAATCTACGTAAATCTTGCGCGCACAAGTTGCCATAATCTTTTAGGACTGAACTTACCTCTCTGACCTAAGCCTGTATTGTATTAGATGTATTTTATTTGATTTTACTTGAACCACAAATACATGAATAATTCAGTCTTTACTGAGAAGATGGAAAATAGAAGAACCTATTGAACAAAGCAATCTTAAGTAATCAAGATATTATAAAACCCTTCTAGGTTAGTGGTCCATTTAGCCCAGTATCCTGCCTCTGACAGCATCAGTAGGGATGACAGTGCCAGTAGGGATAACAGTGCCAGTAGAGTAACTTGGGCACCTTTTGCTCCTATAATTTTCCAGCATTCAGAATGGTTGCATTAGGGTTGTAAGGGTTTGTCACCTTGCCTAGTCTTTACACTATCTTTTTATGAATCTATTGTCTGTAACTTCAGCCATTTCTGAACTTGCTAGTACTCTTCTGTGGTAACAAGTTCCAAAAGTTCACTACCTGCATTTTAAAGATGTAATTTCTACCTCTTTCAAACCAGCCTCTCTTAGGAGTTTCATTTCTTGTCTTCAATTATAATGTTGTTCAATTTGCTGAACAACAGTTTAGTGTTTATTTTATCTTATATTTTATTACGCAGAAGATCTTACTGTTATCTTCTGACTCAGAGATTTCACTGAACACTCTTTTGTCTTTGATAGAAAAACTGAATATTGGTAAAATTAAAAAAGCAAACAAAATGATGTAACAATCCTAATTTTCCTGCAGCAAAATGCATTAGCTTCCTCATTCATAAACCTTGAGTGTATCTTCCTGTAGTTCTTAGTCAATAGATCAAAGAATGTAAGCCTCTCTAGTTCCTCCTTGTTAAGTACTTATACTGAACAATCAATCTGCTGGTTCATTTCTGTTCCTGACTTAACTCTTCTTGGACTATAAGATGTGTGTTTTTATACTTGAAGACCGGAACTTCTCAGTACTCAAGATGTGGACCCATTAGGATTTAATGAGTGGCAAAATGTCATCCTCTCTTCTATTCTTAATACGTATCCAAATGTGTAGAACACTTCATTCTTTTTTCAGTTGCCATTATTCCTGTGATCTAAAACTGCCAGCTTTAATTAAAACCTTTGTCTTCCTTATTTTTAACCACCAGTATGCATAGGCAGAGTTTAGGTAATTTTTCTCTAGTGTATTCATGTACCTTTCTCTATATTAAAGCTCATCTTTCACCTTTCTGACCAGTTTTTTTAAGTTTTTATAAAATTTCTTGCAGGAGTTGGTGTTCTGTGAACTTTTTAGTTTCCTGTGCCAGCAGCTTAGGTCCATTGCTATTAAAGCGTAGTCTGATGGATCTGTCCAGGCTTCTCTTGTCTCAAAAGGTTCCCTGGTTCCTCTTTGCAAAATTCTTCCTCTCTACACTTTACTATCATCTGCATAGTGAGACCATAAGTCCCTACCTGCATCTCAGGTTTTATATATCAACCTGGCAGTTTTCCACAGAGATCCTGGATTTGAGTTTCCTTGCCATGAAGCCGTTAGCAATCCACCAGAGCATCCCTCTTGCACTTTTCTACATCCCTGATAGTAACATGAGGTGTGCTTTCTGTGTCATCCCTTTTACCTCCCACCTCTCTTGACATATTAGGAGACCAGTGTAGCATTTACACCTAGCGTTACACCTACACAGTCAACTTGTGATCTCTAAGATGTCACAAAGGTAATTACCTATGTATATAATAGTTAAATATTTCCACTGCCACTATGTGCCTCTTTTTATTTATCTGAAGTGCTTCTCTATGGAGGGAATAACCTGCAAGAAAGAAAAGAAAATCAATTTCAGTGTCAGGGCAGGTCTTGACCACTGAGTTAATCCCTTTTCCCAGCTAGGTACCCTCAGTTGCTGAAACTCCTGTACTCTGTGGTAAGAACTTTGGTCCACTGCTGCTGTAGAAGCGAAATCGTTCTTCCATATTCCTGCAAACCTCAGCTATTGGCCTTTCAGGTTTTCTTAGCTGTTCCAGGGAGGTACAATAGCAACAGATGTTGTCGCGTAACCATGTTAGGATGTTGGGTCTTTATATGATCCTCTTGCAGTACTTTAGCAAAAACTTACCAGTGGATTGAAGAAATTATGTAATGACCACTGAATACTGCTTGATACTGACAAATAGAGTGGGAAATGACAGAGAGAACAGACCCTGACAGAGTGATCTGGAACACTTGAGAAATTGACATAGGATAGAAGGAATGTACACTGAATGTAAATACTGTTCAAATACACCTTTCTTTGTCTGAGCTAGTCAGCCTCAAACCCTTTTATGTTTTGGGGAAATGGGAATTTCTGTGAGTTTTCATTTCATTGAAATGTCTAAAGAATCCTAGAACTATCTAGTTCTCTTAGTAAATTTGATAGAAAATCTAGAAAACCAGCTCGAGCTTAGTTATCGCAGGTATTTAAAGTTAAATCAGATGAGTGCACAAATGCCCAGTTAACATGGAAAGGAGAATTACAATAGGCTTTAGCATGCATTGGTCCATACCTTGTTTCAGTAACAGGTGTATTTTCATTTGAATGACTGAAGTATAATATTTTTCACTTCAAAATTTGCTGAAGAAATTTAAACCCTATTTATAAAAAATACCTTGGAGTTATACCTTGGAACAGCCCACAGTCTTTATCCTTTAACAGTCTTTAATGAGTTCTTTTTAAAAAAAGAATTATTACTTCCTCATAGATTACATTTTACTGGATCTCAAGGAATGAATGAGTAACATGGATCCCCAGCGTGCTCTTTTTGAGCAAACAAAGATCATAGTTTCTCTTTTTCCATGGCTTTTCTAGAACTTTACAGCTCATCTTCCTACAGTTTTAGAAATTTTAATATGACCTAGATGATAACCAAATTAAATAATTTAATGTAATAATTTAACTATGAGAACTGCTCGCCTCTTCCACATTTACTTTTTTTATGTAGAAGAATGCACACTTTTGAAAGGCTTTAGAAAATGCCTCTTAGCGATGCCAAAGGAAAAAATGTTTAAAAGCTTAAAATTGTTCTCTTTCATGCCCAAGTTGATGAATCCACGGACCTTTCAAATCCTCAAAAACATAAATTTTCCAGCATAGCTTACATTTTTTACTTTGAATCCCTTTTTCCTTCTCTTATAGAGTTTTTCTTCTGAGATTTTTATATATGTTCACCAAGTTAAATATATCCTTCTGTGTCTTTGTGACTCAGTCTTGACACCTTTTATGATTAGTTTAGGGAAATGGATACTTCTGTCACTTTTTGTCCCATTGGAAAGTCTTCAGCATCCCAGAAGTATGTAGTTCTCTTCATCAGTTGAGAAGATATTTCACTGGTTAGGAGATGGCATGATTACATATCTGAATGAGAACATAGAAGTTACCTCTTATCACACCTGTATAAATATCTTCCAAGATGCTACATTTTAGTAATAAAGTTCTACTTTGAAATTTACTGTTTGAAACAAAAAGCAGATAAAGTACCGCGTATAATACAGAAGTTGCAAAACATTAACTTAGTGGAAACTTAGAATATAGCAGTGATTGAACTATATATAGGGCATTTTTGCCATTGATACATAGTAACACTTCCTCTACCAAAATCTTTCATTAATGACTATAAGACACATTATAATAATCTTTCTACTTTGTTTGACCCTGGTGTATCCTCAGTTTGAGTCTCATACCAGGTTCTTGGTACTCAAAAAATGATGGGGTCTAGAAGGGTCCAGCAAAGCTAACAAGTCTGATAAAGACTTTGTGGAAAATTTGCTGAAAGGACATAATGAGAGCCTTGTCCTTGTTTGCTGAGAAGGAAGTGACTGGGATGTTTGCTGAGAAGGAAGTGACTGGGAAAATAAATCATAAGAGTCCTCAAATATCCAAAAAAGGACTGTAGGAAAAGGAAAATTGCTTTCTGTGTCTGTTGCATATGGAAGCGTTAATTAATGTGGGTTGCCAGATTTCATATCATGTCATTGTCATGGTTTAGCACAGCTTGGGTTTTAATTAAGGAAAAAAAAATCCACCAGCTACGGAAGGGATGTTTTTGCAAGGGGTTGCTTTAACTTCCTCCAGACCCAACAGAACCAATCAATTGGCTAATTTGAATGTTGACGGCTCTGTTGAGGCACTTAAGAAAGCCTAACATGCCTGTGTAAAAACACATTTAAGTACGAACAAGCCCAGAAAGCTCTCTCTTACTTCCGGCTTTTGGACAGGTGACTGGGGGCCCGTGCGGCCCAGCGCAGGCCGGGCTGGGTCTGCCCGCAGGGTCCGGCGGGGCCGGGGCCATGGCCACAGCCCTGCTCCATCTTGGCCCAGCTCCGTGCAGGCCAGCCCCGTGGCGGTGCTCTGCTCCATGCAGCCCGGCCAGGCCAGCCGGGAGAAGACCACCGTGGAGCCAAAGCAGCCCTGGCCAAACCCCTTCCCCCTCTCCAGCTGAGGCCGGGACCACGCAGGCGAATTTCATCTCCGGCCGCCCAGCAGAGATCACGTGACCAACAGCGAGAGATGAATTCCAGCTACAAGGCCCGGGTAAGAATGACCCCTTGAGCACTGTAAGACTCTTCAGAACAGGTGAAACCTGCAAACATCCATCCTCTCCCAGGTCAGAGGAAAGGGAAAAGCAAAGGCACATGAAAAAGACACCATGATAGAGACACCAAAGTCAGTGAAGAAGAAAGAGCTGAAGCCCAGAGAGAGAAGAAAGAGGAGATGCTTCAAACCTAGAAGCTGAAATTCCTTTGTAAAACTCCAGTGATGAACTATGAATTCTTATCTCACAGAAGGCAAAAGATGCAAACAAAACCACTACACTTAAGTGGTGTTTCTGCGTGGTTTCCAACTGAACCTGCTACAGTCATCCTTTATTTGGATTAGCAATAAGGAAGATTTTTTTTTTTTTTTCAATGAGATTGGTAGAACACTGACACAGGTTGTACAGACAGGTGCTGGATGCCCCATCCGTGGAAACATTCAAGGTTAGGTTGGATAGGATCTGGATGAAGATGTCCCTGCTCATTGCACGGTGTTTGGACTAGATGGCCTTTAAAAGATCCCTCCCAACCCAAGCTGTTCCATGGTTCTATGAATTTAAAATAGGCAAAAACCACAAACAAACAAACACACATAGAAGAAAAACAAAACAAAAATCAAATAAACAAAAATCCAAAACCAACCCCTGAAACACCTTAGGTTTTACAGGGAAGAGAAAATCCTCTCAGCCAAACAGTACCCAAGTTATCCATGTTATTCAAAAGGGTTTGGAATCTTTTATGTCTGAAGTTTCTGTGATCAGGTCAAATAACATCTGGTAAGAATACTTGATGTGAGGTTCTTGAATTTTCATGTGGGGACATGGGACCTTACAGATATGCGGTGGTGAGGGCTGCAGTCTGAGTCTGCATCTGGGATGACTGAACCCCCTGTGTCAGGGCCGTTTCTAGCATAGAAGACAAACCTTCACCTGCTCTGTTGGTCCAAAGTGTCATGGTTTCACCCCAGCTGGCAACCAAGCAACACCCAGGTGCTTCAAGACATAGCCCCATGTCAGCTACTGTGAAGAAAATTTACTGTGCCCCAGATTAAACCAGCACACAAGCTCAAAGTGATGCTAGTGGCGGAACTGCAGAGTTGTTTATCCTGGAGAAAAGAAAGCTGAGGGGAGACCTTGTCACTCTCTACAACTACCTGAAAGAAGGTTGTAGCAAGATGTGAGTCTCTTCTTCCAAGTAACAAAAAAAAAAAAAAAAAAGAACAAAAGGAAATGGCCCCAAGTTGCCCAAGGGGAGGTTTAGATCGGATATTAAGAAAAATTTCTTCATGAAACGGCCACCAAGTATTAAGTCACCATCTCCGGATGTATTTTAAGAACATGTAGGTGTGGCACTTAGAGACATGATTTAGTGATGGACTTGGCAGTGCTGGCTTCATGGTTGAACTTAATGTTCTCAGAGGGCTTTTCCAACAAAAATGATTCCGTGATTCTAGTACTTGCAGAATAAAGGAGTAGCTAAGAGGCATTCTGCTACAAATGTTAAAAAAAACCAATAGCTGCAATGGGGAACTATGAAGAACTTTATATATATATATATATATATATATATATGACATATATATATGTCTTGTACTGAAAGTGGCATGCTCTTTACCGAAGTATTTTCAACTGACATTTAGATAAACTTTTTAAAATTTATCAATAAATATGTCAGTAATGTCAGCATTAATAGGAAAAAAGAACAACATTTATGAAGAAATTTGAGGACAATATTAAAATTCTAAAAAAAGTTACAGAGAATAGAGAGTACATTAGTAAACTAAATTAATTCAAGAATACATTATTTGTTGTATGCAGTTTACATAGCTTGATAGTAGGGGTTTTTTTTGCAATGATGATGCAACACATGAAATGGCAGCATTAAAAATGAGAAGGAGGCTACTCACATGTGTAATGCCACACAGTGTACCATAGTTCCTCCAGGCTTATCTGAGCTGTCATAAAGAATACAGAGAAAATTTACTTGGAATAAATATTTCAACTGCTCACAGTATGAGTGATGTCTCTATACTGAGGGTTTTCTTGCAGAAGCCCAGTTTTGCTACTGAACAGACTATGAAGCCCACCAGCCTACAGTGTTGCACACCTTGCCATATACCAGTAAAAGCAGGCTAGGAAGGGAAATTTAGGATATTTTACGTCTCTATTGATTGTATTTGTATTTCAATTCTATGGTATGGCTAAATAAATAATTTAATAGATAGCTTCTAAGAAAAACTGGTGTATTCTGTCAATAGTAATTTTAAAAATAGTTCATAAATCTATGTTTGTTTCTGTTTTCTCAGTGATGCTTTGTGTTCACAGTAATAAAATAATTTTTCCATCAGTATGGAGGAGAAATGAAAGATCCATCAAGTAGTTTTACACCATGAGATTGTCAATTTGCTGATTATTTACAAGAGAACAAACCTTTATTGGCAAAAAGAATAGGACTAGTAAGCTGTACTGTCCTCTTTAGCTAATCTATCCACGATGTATGTATTTATCAGTAATAAAAACACAAAAGTAAAAAACCCAGTGTTTTAATACTGAGTTGTTTCTCCTTTACATCAAGGGAGAGCATAGAGATTTATTGCCTGGTTTTTCAAGTGTACATCCCTGCATGTAAAGAATTCATTCCTCGCCATGAATGTGTCAAGTAGGCAATTCTCAAAAAAATGGAGCCTCATCTGACTAGGAAAAGTGCTTTCTTAAGATAAAGATTTCCACTGTGTCAGTTCATATCGTATCATAGCTTAGAAAATTAAAGAAATAAACAAATGGAAACAACAACGACAACAAAAATCAAACAACAAACAAATTGTGGGGCATTAGGTCTCTGTAAACAAGATCAGCACAGCACAGTGTTTGCCTACCCAGGAAACAGCCCAACATAAATGTGACTTGCTAGCTATTTGTACTAAGAATAAATTTACTGCCAACTGTTGATGTGGGTGGCATCCACTTCATAGTTAAGCAATCAATCACATAGACTTTTCATATCCCTTGTTTTTGCATTCTTGCAGATGTTCACATAGAAAACACAAAGATGGAAGTTACATGGATATGGACCAAAAATGGATAGTAATCCTATTATAATTTTTCACAGTTACCATTTCACACTTCCATACTTATGTAAGGTTTATAGAGGGTACTTCTTAAAAATATCAAAAGGAAGGAAAAGAAGTATGTCAAGACTTGCGTGTGTGTGTGTATATATATATATATGTAAAGAATAGATACAATGGTTCTAAATAGAATGGAATGTAATTACACGATTTTCATGCAGAAGTGACTGGAACTAAAGTGAATGAATAGTGCTTGTGTATAAATTGAAATTCATTACTTGTTTTACCAGTTCATTCAGATTAGGGAACATCATTTCTGACAATATAAAAAATCTTACCAAAAAAAAAAAAGGCATAGCAGTATTTCCCTCCTTGTTCCACTGCAGCAACCCCCCTTTGAATATATAAATATTCACTACTGCAGAAAACTCAAATCTATCCTTGGAGCTTGAGAATACTCTGTGTCATTCAGAAGAATCCTTTTCTGGCAGACACCTGAAGTTGTGTCAAAGCTCTTTTATCTAGGACGGTGGTCACAGTAATATGGGGCCTCTGGAACAGAAGAAAGGAGAATGAAGGGGAAATTACAGAGCTCCGTAAACCGTTGCTTATTTTTGAAGCAAGCCAAAAATGGTACATTTACACTTCCTTTGAATATGGTTTTCTTTTTTCTCCCCTGTGACATTTTTCAAGACTATCTAACATTGTCAGAATTTTTAACTTGTTTTGGCTCTGCTGATATTCCATCACTGGGATAGTAATTTCCCCCGTCTTCACAAGAGGAAACTACACCAAATGCATGAATAACATATTCAAAATTATTATACAAAGGTTTCTGAAATCTGCTGTCTTTTCTCTGTTTTTCTGTCTTCTAGATTTATAGCTATTTGCATGTATTTTTGAGCTGTATCAGGATATTTAGCATATTTATTATATTAGAAATAATTTTATTGTTCATGGTTTAGATAATCCAAGTGAGGTAGCTGTGCTTTTAAAAATAGCCAATCAAAGGTGGACTGGTTTACTTCCTTATTTAACAATGAATTTAAACATATACAATGTGAGTGGATCATATATTAAAGCTATCCCTAAGTGTGGCACTTAAGGACCCAGGAGAAGAAATTAATCCATATTCTATCCCTTGCCCTGCCTACCAAGATAAGGAATGGAGCAGTGGTATTTCTTTATTTAAGAGAGAGTGAAAACTAAAGAACATCATTCATGAAACCTGTCAATGACAATCTCATAAGTGTTATTATAAGGAAGTGACTGCCAGAAAATGGCTTCCGGCAAGAAATAAAGGTGTAGGCCCTGTTTGGAAGAAAGGAATGCAGAGAAGTTAGTGCTCAGATATTTCGTATTTTGCACAACAGAATATTGGTCTTCACAGTGTAAAGGAGACATCAGTGTCTTAGATATGTTAACACCCAGGGAAAGTCTGTGTAAAGAGGCTTTGCAGCATTTTATATGCATCAGCAAAGATACATTTGGTTTGTGTAGCTTTCAGTCAAAGATCTCCTACTGAAAATTACCAGTTTTAAACTCCAGATGTTCCTGCAAGTTAACAAATACTGTCTTAGATAATTCAGTAAACTAAAATGGCGAATGAAAGCAGGTATTCTTTAAGGTGGGCTGCACATTTGTTGTGAGGAGTTACAGCTAAAAATTATCTGCTTCAGTTCCATTCAGAAACAATTAAGAAACAAAAGCCTTCCAACAAAATTGAAACTTAAAAAGAAGTACAATCATGTTCAAAATTTGGAGCTAAGCATCTAAAACAAACCTCCACTGAGAGTCCAGTAAAGCTCTTTTCCTAGCTTTTAGACAGTTTTCTTTCAAGACATAATAACGATCTGCTTCTGCTTACTCTAAAAATAACTATATTTCCTGACTAAAGGAGGAAAGGGACAAGAGTTTATCCATACAATGTGGTCTTCACAGTGAAGCTTAGATACCCTGTCAGGTAAATTTTGGCAAAATGGTATGAGAAATGAATCAGACATCTACTTGATGCTAATACGATTGATCACATCTGCAAAGCCAAAGCAGAAAAAACCCAGAGATACTGGATATGGTAATGAAATTGCTGTGAAGATTTGTTTACTTGAAAAGACACTGTGTGGGTTGACTTTTACTTTAAACCCATTTAAGATGCAAGTTCAATTCCACTGTTTAAATTATATGAAACAATAATGTATCTAGGGAAAGTTACTTTACATAGAAATTACACCTCAGTTAAATATTCCTTTGTGGGTTCCTGAACCAGAATTTCAATTACACCTTGGTTTGTCCTAGCATGCCGTTCAAAATCCTTTTGAAAGGCTTGAAGAAGAGAACTGACCTGTTTCCTTATGCTGTGAATATTTAGAGAAAGGGTCACTTTACCTACATTCTAATCCTAAATGGAAGAAATTACTTCTATTGAAATCTAGTGTAATTTGTTGCAGGCTGCCTGTTAGATAGCATTTTCTGAAGATGACAGAAGACATTAATTGATTTTGTAGTTCAGTGGCACTAGGATAAATGATTTTCTCAATCACAGAGCTTGGCTTTGAGACTTGTTTTCATTTTTCTTCTTCTTGATTTGAAAGGTTTTTATCAAATATGTGGGCGGCCCTTGATGGGAGAAGCATAGCATGCAACACATAATTAGTATGATGAATGTATCTGCCAGTGACTGCCATTGGTTAATGTACTGGATTTTAGAGTAAAGGCATTAGTGGCTTAGGAGGAAAAGCAGAGTATAGACATGAGAAAAGGAAAAGAGTAAATAAAAATGTTCTTCAGTGCTAAGGGTTAGTTGGAAGCTATCACTAAGGTGTTAGAAAATGTAAACCAATTTTTTGGTAAGCAAAGTTAGTGTTAGCATCGTTTAGCAACCAGTAGGTGATATTGCATATTATTAAAATTATGCTCTTATATGTTTAAGATATTACATATTCTGTAAAAAATTACCAAATTTTTGTCCTTCAAAAACTCAGTTCCAGCACCTTGTGGTCTAGTGGAGAATGAGTAAATTCATCAGTCCCTCATCAATCCCTTTTCACTTCTCCTTTTCTCTGACAAACATACAATAGCTACACTGTACAGAACAGAGTTCTGTGACCTGATCTTGCTGGTTTAAAAGATCATCTTCTCTTGCTGTGTGTTTTGANATTTTCCTTCCTCCAGATTCTAATAAATAACATGGGAAAATTGCTAATGACAGAAAAAGGAAAAAATCTTGAAAGTTTGGACAAAGCACACATATATCACCAAGGAAAGTTAAAATAAAGCCAAACGTTGCTGAAATTAGACTTATATAATGGAATAAACAAGATAAAATGGCCTTGCAAGACTGTTCCCTCCCACTTGAAACCTGTGCATGGTTTAATTTCTGCAGACTGTATTTAAGTTGATCAGAAAAAAGACTTTATTTTGCATTTGTAAAGCACTTCATGTCCAGTTCTGCAGTAAGCATTAAGCTTATGCAGACCTTGAATTTTCATTTTGTTTAATTCTTTCCAGAATTACATAGCTTTATATCTGTGCACTTATGCTGAATTTATTCCTGATAGAGTCACTTTGAAGGGTATTGTGCCAGCCTTGGTTTTAACTGTGTCTTGGACCTCTGGCTTTGAAGTATATATGTTATCAGAGACAGTAATAGGATCTAGCTGCAAAATTAAGTTCTGGTTATAAGTTTATATTTCTCCAATATTGCATGTTCCAGTGAAACTTCTATTATATCTCACCTCTAGTAAGAAAAATATTTTGTACTGACAGCTTATCCCTAACTGTGTGTGCTGGACAATGAAAAGCTGGACATGAGCTGGCAACGTGCCCTTGCAGCCCAAAAAGCCAACCATCCTTGTCCAGCAGGTGAAGGGAGGTGACAGTGCTCCTCTGCTCTGCTCTGCTGAGACTCCAGCTGCTGAACTGCATCCAGCTCTGGCATCCCCAGCGCAGGAAGGATGTGGGCCTTTCAGGATGAGTCCAAAGGAGGACCATCAAGATGATCAGAAGGCTGAAGCAACTCTCCTATATGTAAAGGGTGAGATAGGGCTGTTTAGCCTGGAAAAGAGAAGGCTCTAAGGTGACCTTCTAACAGCCTTCCAATACTTAAACGAGGCTGATAAGAAAGAGGGAGAGAAACTTCCTAGCAGAGGTGATTGCAATACAACAAGTGGCAATAATTTTAAACTGGAAGAGGGTAGATACATGCTGGCTATAAGGAAGAAATTTTGTACAATGAGAGTGGTGAAACACTGGAAAAGGCTGCCCAGAGAAGTGGTGGATGCTCTGTCTCTGGAAACATTCATGGTCCATTTGGACAGGGTTCTGAACAGCCTGATCTATTTTAAAATCTCCTGCTCATTGCAAAGAGGTTGGACTATAGGATTTTTTAAAGGTCTCTTCGAAGCCTAATGCTTTGATGATTCTACTGTTTTAACAAACCGTTTAAAAACTAAGCAAAACTGGCAATCAGGACACTTCAGTGTCAGAGGTGACTTAATAAAAAATACTGTGGTTGGTAATGAAAATTATTATAAGATGAGGAAGTGTGAGTGGAAGTGGAACTGATAGGAGTGACAAATCTAAGCAAATGTGTCAGCACAGATAAAATCACCTGTTGTTATACAGCAGGAGATTTAGCTACAATCTGTAAAGAACAAGTTTATATAAGCACAGTTACTTCTCAGGACACGACTCAAGAAGGAAGTATGACAGATTGCTAGAGGCTATGCTATCAAAGGCTTTTAACAAAAAATAACTTGAACAATATAAAGTTATTCTACCACATTCTAGGCAGTCAGCCTGAAAGACAGGCATGATGATTGAACAGTTTTTCAAGGCAGAATGCTATATTCTCTACTAGCTATAAAAAAGCCTGTACAGCTTCCAACAGGCACCTCTGGCAGGAAATTGTAATACTCAAGCATTTTAGTTACACACATGCATGTTCTTTTCCCACAAAGTCATCAAAACATAAAAATAAGAGTTTTGTGAAAGAAAAAAATCCCCTTCAAGATTTTGGATATATACAATTTTCCATCACAGTTGACAATGATTATGTTAGAAGATATGTATTTTTTTGAAAAGCGTGGATAACTGAAACTAAATACTTCATACAGTTACAGAATCACAGAATCACAGAATTAACTAGGTTTGAAAAAACCTTTGAGGTGATCGAGTCCAACCTATGACCTAACATTACCTTGTCCACTAGACCATGGCACAAAGTACCATATCCAGTCTTTCCTTAAACACTTCCAGGGACTCCACCACATTCCTGGGCAGACCATTCCAATGCCCAGTCACTCTTTCTGTGGAGAAGTTATTTATGTTTGGGGTTTTTTTAAGGACTTTGAAATATTTTATTTTTATGTTCATAAGTGAGAATTCAGTTTAAAAACAAAGGGACTTAAAATGAACATCTTCAATATTAGTCATTTTTAGTCTTTTTTTTTTTCCTCATAAAAAATCATGAAGCTGTTTTACTTTGATCCTGATTGTGAATGGGGAAGTATTTTGCTGTTTCAAACTTCGACCGACATTGGAAAACATTTTTAAAATATACTTGATATGTATCAGACAGAACATCAAGAGACTTAGCCAGACACTTTTTTCCCATGTTTCTTCAGTGTCCACAAAGGAATAGTTGTCAGTAACTGAAGTATGGATAAGTAATGTTTTTGCAACTTCTGATGTATCTAGCTAATGACATAATGCAAACATACATACATAGCTGAGAACTAATATAAAGGTTTATGAAAAAGGAAGATTGAAAGTCCTCCAAATCTGGGAGCAAACTTTTTTTGTTTGTTTTTTTTTTTTTTCTACTGAGCAGAAAATAATTAAATTTAATAGAAGACAGCTCCATTTTTATTTTGCAATTATGGTTTAAGGAACAACCACCTTTCAGGTAGTTGTAGATAGAGCTAAGGTCTCCTCTGAAACTCCTTTTCTCCAGGCTGAACAGCCCCAGCTCCCTCAGCTGGTCTTCATATAACTCACTCTTCAGACCCTTTACCAGTTCTGCTGCCCTTCTCTGGACACGCTGCAGCACCTCAATGTCTTTCTTGCAGAGAGGGGCCCAGAAGTGAACACAGGATTTCAGGTGTCCCCTCACCAATGCCAAGTACAGGAGGACAATCACTGCCTTGGTCCTGCTGGCCACACTATTAATGGTACAGGCCAGGATACCATTGGCCTTCTTGGCCACCTAGACACGTGGTGGATCATGTTCAGACTTCTGTCAACCAGCACCCCAGGTCCTTCTCCCCCAGGCAGTGGAAACCATAGTATGAAACAAGGGACTAAAGGCTACAGTAATTAAAAACATTTTTTCCTTTTTAACTTTTAGGGAATTGTTTTGGAAGTCATAAATTAAGGTTTCTGCCTAATATTTTCAGTATTTCAACTGCTGTGATATCTCTTGCAAAATAATAATTAGGATATTTTGCACATGCATTATGAAGTCTTCAGAAATGTGGAGGAATCTGTAATTCCCCTAGTGTTAAAGCAGCTTAAGTAGGTGTGCTCTCTGAGAAAGCTTCAGAGCAGTTACGCCTTTGGGGATTTCTTACTACTCATCATTTTGGACATACACAAAGTTGAGTGGTGCTGCTTTGTTTCTTCGTAAGTGTACATGTGAAGATATTTCACTTCCTTTTCATGTTTTAAATCACTGCAGAGATGAATGGAGATAATGGCACAAAGCCAGAATTGTGCATGAAACAAATGATTGTCATTTCCAGTTGAGTTTCTTACTCATTTAAACGTGCAAAATAGCCATATGGTTTATACCTCTTGTATTAAGGGTAGAGACGTGTAGCAGAAAATAAAAACCCTTGCATTTCAACAGGTTCTCAAGGATCAGAGGGGCTGTGTGCAGCAGAACTCAGTTTCTGATCATGGCCAATCTAGCACTGTAAGTCTCCTGGAGTTCAGTAAGAGCTTTCACAAGCACGGATTAACAAATACTGCAGTTTTGTCACATAGGTGTGTTTGTATACAATAAGAACTTGTGCAATCACTGATTCATGAAGTTCAGTTTGCCAATCTGATGCCATAGGTCTGTCCGAGTTACATGAGAACTTACAGAATCCAAGTTTACAAATAGTGCAGTTTATCGAAACAACAGAACGGTAGGTTGAGGATTGCTGGTGATAAATGCACTAACTACAGAGTGTTATGTGTTGAGACAGAAAATAAGATCTATTAGCACTACATATACATATATATATGCATGTATATATATGTATGTAACAAGTATTCCCCTTGTCTATTCCAATGCAGTTGGAGGGGCAAAGCTCACCTAAAGTTGTTCCTTTAGGAGAAGGGGAGAAATGGAGTCCATCAACTCATACTGAGCCAGCACAGATGCTATTTTTCCCCCTCTCTGCCTTTTTACCCCAAACTCCCTAATATAATTATAAAAATTATAATATAATTATATTATAATTTTTGGCCTTTCCCAATAGGATGGAAGAATCACATGCTGTAGGTGGGGTTTTTGTGACTGTGACTTATAAATGTTCTCTTTTCATTTGCATTCTTAGAGGTCTGAAAGTTAATATGTAAATAGGGCTTAATGAGGGTTGTGATTACTTGCTTACTTACTTTCAGTCAGAATTTATAGTTCATACCAAGGTAAAATAAACACACTGGTCCTCCTCTA
Source organism: Mystacornis crossleyi (assembly GCA_013400655.1). Lineage (NCBI taxonomy): Eukaryota > Metazoa > Chordata > Aves > Passeriformes > Timaliidae > Mystacornis > Mystacornis crossleyi. The sequence goes on along the minus strand of VYZQ01041901.1, from coordinate 21,322 downwards.
CGTGCTGAGGCAGCAGTAAAGGCTGTCTGACCTCCTTCAGACTGTCTTTATGAGCGTTCTTATCTCCTTGAAGGATGAGATTTACAAGTCCTGTTATGCTCAGTGGTGGGGAGTGAGGCTGATGTCTGGTACAGACATGTGTGTGCTCTTTTCTGGCTCACTGAGAGGCTGTGAGGCCTCCTCTTCGCCCCAGACATCCTTCCAATATTAGGGCTGATCTGTGCCTTGTGAGAGATCACCCAGGGGCCCAGCTCATGTTCTTCTCAAGAAGCCTCATCAGTTCTTCACTGACTTAAAGCAATTCCATAGCAAGTCTGACAATTTACCACAAAACCAGAGGAAACATATCATTTAGACTTGAAAACTGTGATGACTCGTCCTTCACTTCCTTTCATAATTCCTTCTGAAGTCAGTTTATTTACCCAGAATTTGGTTCCATTCCTTAGGCTTTGCAAATACTCTATTGTTGTCAGGCAGTATTATGCCAGCTGATCAGGAAATATATATACCATACACACACATTGCACTGAAGGAGAGGATTATAAGTGATGAATGAAAACTCGTTTTCCTTCCGGTGTTTTGCCAGTTGACGGGTTTGCAGCTGTGTGTACTTGTTTGAATTATTTCGGCATTACTATAAGCATCTCAGTCTTTTAAGTGGGAAATGCACCTAATGGTCTGGAAAATTATTTCAGTGTTGCTCAAAAGCTGTTTGTGACACTGTAGTGTATGATGCCGTAAACTCTTGTCAGTTAACACCACCATGAAAAGGGTGAAATATAGTTATAGATAGTGCACTGTAAAATAAGATATAAAAGTAGCTTTTCTTCTCATTAAATAATTTTTAAAAAGAAAATAATAATATCCAATGATAGTATGTTTATACATAGATTTTTTATTAAGTTATTTATCTTAAACTTGGTCTCTGCTTATAATGATCTGTCTGAATCTCCGTTTAAATAAAAATGAAAATAAATAATTAAAAAAACAACCCCACAAAATATATTTATAGTCAGTGATGTGTACTTTACCCACCTGTTTCTCACCCAATTTCAGTTTCAAGGATAATACAACAAGAAACAATGAACCTGTACTGTAACTACAAAGGTTAAGGTTAATCATTAGGAAATACTATAATGAGATTTTTAAAGCACTAGAATGCACTGCCTGTTAAGAAATGCTAATTTTCTTAAAAGATATCTTTAAAACATGTTAGATCAACATGTGCCAATAACGCTTCAAACAAAGTTGATCTTTCCTTAGGGGAGGAAGTCCTGCTTCTCTATTCTTCTTTTACTTTATACTTGGGCAGATGCATTTACAGCATGTCCTGGTTTGAAGGACAGGTGTCTACTAAGGAAGGCAGGAGTCCCCCTCCCAGCCCGGAATGGAAAATGTAACCCCCTTCCCTCCAAATTATTATAATTTTGAAATTGAGAGGCTTTCAGGCAAAGATATGAGAAATAGGAATAACAGGTCTTTACTTATATATATATTTATATATGTATATATATATATGTACAACAAGGCAAAGCAAAACAACAGTAACTAAGGCAGTAACAATCAACAGAAATCAGACCCCAGTGACAGCTGCCGGGGCTGTCAGGCACTTTCCCCTTTGCTGCAGTGACGGCCACAGCCGGCAGGGGCGCTCCAGAGCGAGCTCGGGGAGCACGTGGTGATGTTGGGCTTACCCAAGCCGGGAAGGGATGGAAGAAAGGCTTCACCAGCCCCCGGGCAGCTGGTCCTGGTGCTTTGGCAGGAACCCCCAGGGGCAGCAGGCTGGATCGGCAAGGAGGAATGCAGAAGAAAATCCCGGATGGCAGGTGAGATGCGCAGAACTCTGAAGCCGCAGCAGGAAGACTCCGGGACCTCTCAGCAGGCAAGGGGCATGGTGCCTGCAGTGATATCGCACAGCGAAACCCCAAAAGCAGCAGCGAAGGGACGACGGAGGCAGGGCAGGGCAGAAGGAAAAGCAGCCGAGAACAGGACCGAGACACAGTGATGATGAGTTCTCCCCACAGTGACTGCAGTCTCCACTCCCTCCAAATGCCAAGAGAGCAATGAGAGCCAAGCACTGCACCCAACTCCTTTTCCAGTTCTAAATCTCGTGGCATCTCCGCACCCCACCTGAGAAACAAACCCAAGACAAAGGGGGAAGCTGGGCCCCTCCCCTGTGGTTAGATCTTTTTGTTTCTCTTAAGCACCCAGCAATCACAGGGAAAAATTCTTTGAGAGGAAAAGAAAAGAACACACACACACACACACACACACACACACACACACACACACACACACACACACACACACACACACACACACACACACACACACACACACACACACACACACACACACACACACACACACACAAAAACCCGCCTAAAACCCCAACACAGCAGTAAGATTTAGTGCTTTAAACCAATATCCTTGTAAATTGTGTTCACGTAGAAATTACAGATTAATTCAGGCTGGTAAATGTGTTGGAGAGGGGATGTTGGAGACTATAATATTTTCATTGTTGCCAGAGTGATTTTTGTGATGAAATGCTCATTTCTCATCTCAGAGGAAAAATGAAACTAATTTTGTGTTTTTTTTCCTGGAAAAATGTAACTGTTTCAATAAAACACATGAAATTCAGCCCTTTTTCTTTCTTTTTTTTTTTTTTTTTTTTAATGTTTTTAACATAGCAGACAAAAATTAGCCAAGACCTGTAGAGGTGACTAATAGGTATTCTCTCAACATGCAAGATTAGCCTAGCCTGGAATGAAGATACTTGCTCCTGAGCCATCTTTGAATGAATGGGCTGAATGGATTTCTGGGAAAAGTAGGTGAAGAGCAAAACACAGAAATATTAGGAGACAGTAAACACAGAGCTCAGTGGAGGAAGGAGTCTCCTGTTTCTATCTGATACTTTCAGAATTATATATTCACCTGTATCAGACACCTACATATACAAACAGCAGTTGCTCTGTGCATTGTCAGTAAGTTCTTTGCTCTCCGGGTGCACCAAAATATGGAGCAACTAAAGACTCAATTTACAGTGGAAGATCTCTTTACTCCCTGGATGCATGACACTGGTTTTGTAGGTACTTATCATGTGTTTAGCACCGCAGTAGTTAATCCAACCTGGGATATATTTCACTGGGAGCATCAGTTAGTTAGATTTGCTGTGCATAGGGAAAATGCACAGAATTCTTAAAGCCTGTCAGAATAAAGTTTTGGACGGGGTATACAGAACATACCTTAAAAAAAAAACCCAGGATGGATAGAATTTGGTTCTTTGGTTTGGGGTTTTTTTTTGTCTTAAGATTTTTGTCTAGTTTTGCACCATTGTTTACAGTGTAAGACACTAATTTATGTACATTTGAACATTGGAGACTGGATTGTCACATGATAAATGTATTCTTTTCATAACCTTTGTTTCCCCAGTTCAAAAGGAGGGAGGAAAGAATTGAACATACACACATACACACGTGTGCATACACAGCATGAAAGGAACATGGAATATCCTTTTTTTATACTCTTCTCCTCTTCCTTTTTCATTTGAGTTCTTGTTGGATAAGCTATTGATAGATCTTGCATTTCTGTGCTATAGCCAATATTCTTTTTGATCATAAAAGCATATTGTATTAAACTCATTTCATTGTCCATAAACAGAGAAGTGGGAACATCACCATTCTGCAAACTAAGATAGGTACCCACAGAAGAAAACAAGCAAGAACAAAAAGTGGTCCTTCTAACAGTGCAGAAATACTCACAGTTTTTGATGTAGTGCAGTGCTTAAATAATCTTAATAGGAGTTCTTATGTGAAAAAAATCTATACTAAAGTGTTCAGAATATTTCAGAGGATTTCTTTAAATGTGGTCTGTTCCTGAACAAGCTCATCTCAAGTGGCACTCGAGAATTGTTCAGTGTAAAGCTGAAGGACGTTGAAAATTGGTGGAAATTCATAGGCATTTTCATAAGCACTCTCAGAACCTCAGACAGCATCATTTTGTTTGTACTGCTTATTAAAATATATGCATAGTGTGTTGATGTATTTGTTTCTTGTCCATTTTGCACCATTAAAAAGTCGACCATATTTCCTCCAGAGAAAGTGTAGCCTTAATATAATGAAGCACAAATACAAAAAAGCATTGTGTAGCCTTCAGGTTTCATATTCGCTGGGCTGGCAGTTTAAAAAAAATTTAAACACTTTGAAGTATGAGAGAAGGTTAAGTTCTACATATATTTCCTCACTGTTTACTCAGTATGTCCCTTTGAATATACTGTTCACTAAATTCAGTAAACAGATATAAAATTACCAAGCTGTCCTTTGTGCCATTATAGAATGTGAATTTAATTCATACTCCCAGGTGCTGACAATTCAGTCTTTTTATATGCCTTTATAATAACAATAGTCTTAAAAAAAGAAAATATAAAATTCCATTTTGACAGATTTATGAGAATTTATGGTGTTTATGCAGGACTGTCAAACACAGACATGTCTTCAGTCCTTTCCTAGAAACAGCTTTCAAAAATGTCTCTAGAAACACTTATGTGGAATTGCGATGACTTCAAAAAAAGTTCCCTATGTGCTGGATTTGTAAAGCTCAAATAAATAGTGAGAACTTGTAAAATGCACAGAACTTCAACCTTAGATACTGCAAAGGAAGACATTGTGTGTCTCTGGATGCTAAAATACAGCATTTCTCCTGAAATCAAAATGTAATGGTAATCTATGTAGGAATTACATACATACATTATGCAACAGTCATACACTGAGAAGCACCTTTCTAGAACTTGAAAATACAAAGGAACTACAGCTATGGGTCAAAGGGGCTGCTCTGGAGCCAGCTGGCCTGGGCTGCTTTCTAATCATCCCTAAATATTTTCTCTGCATCATGATCTGTATTGCACATTAAAATCAGAAGGAGCTCTGGGTCAGAAGTGTGTGCAGAAGTAGTCAGTTCATCTACTGGTCTGCGAAGCACTGTGTTTGTCACGGACATGCATTCATTTCCCAGGACGTGGGAGTTCCTGTTCATGATTCTCACCTGGCACCAGCGGGGAAGATGAACTGACTGACAAATGATAGACCAACACAGGACTGTTTGGACCTTGGTCCTAAATGTTCTGCCATTTGGTCAGTATCGCTTATGCTGTCATAAATTTTCAACAGTTAATAAGCAGTAGTGTTATCCAGAACATAATAAATGATCAAACCCCTCTTTCTCCCTAAAGTAATCACTGTCCCTTCTTTATACAGGAGGACTGAATCCTTTTTACTCTTCTGCAAATCAGTTTTATAGATGCATGAAACTAAGGGCGAAGACAATGATCTCTAATTTCATTGTCCAGGGTTAGTGATGATTTCTGAGAGACAAGTGGGGACACTTAATTGCAGGCCATGTTTTTAAATGACTATTGTAAGGTATTTACAGTTGAAAATTGAACCTGTTATCTATATTATCTTGCTATTATGTAAAGAAAATTGTTTTGCTAGGGCTTTAATTTTTTCAGAATTAAAACAAAAACAGAAGATTTAATGCTTTGAAATAACTTCTAGAAACCTCTAATACCTTGCTCTTAAAAAAGAGAATTTGCTACAGGGAGAGCAATATAGCCTTGTCCTTTGCAAACTATGCATGTATAGGCCGTTAAATTACCTTAAGATTCTGAGGATATGTGTGTCATTTTCCTTTGACAAATGAAGTCTTTTAAAAAGGGTACTAAAAGTCTGTTCTCCAATCTCTCTGTAAATGACTTCTGTAACAAATTTCATAAAAAACATTTAAGTGATATTTTATTACTGTTGCAGATCACCATATGAAAGTTTTGTGCCTGTCAAAATATATTTTTAAGGTTTACTTTTTTGTCTCCTGACAATCAGAATACAACTTTTTGTTATGTCTTTGTCATGTCTATTTAAAATAATTTCTTAGGACAGTATATCCTCTGAGGTCAAGCTGTATATTTTCCCATACACAGGAGAATGTTCATCACTAAGAAGGAATTTTACCAGTGTAAGAATTTCTAATTAAAATTAAGAAACTATTGTTGACAACAAATGGGCAAACTCTACTTATTCTAAACTGGCTACTGCGCACCACTGCCACTTCATGGACAATTATGTATTCGAAAGTTTCTTACAGAAACAGCAGAGCTACTTAATTACAGCAGAAAAATAGACATAGCCTTTGTGCAAATGTGAAATTCCTTAAAATACTCATGCTTCATTTTAATTTTCACTTTCCTGAGAGTTACCACAACTGATTGTTAGCAAATATCTCTCCTAGATCCAGGAAATGCATAGTTCTTTGTAGTTGTCTCTTGACTTAGATCTATTTAATTTTCAATATTTGATTTAATTTACAATAGCTGAGTTTTAGGAAGTCAGAATTTTACTTTACACTCACACTGTCGGTTTACTTAAATCTTGTCTCATAAGACGCAGTTCTAAATTTCTCCATGAGAGTTTCATTGGTGGAAAAATACAACTCACAAAGCTTCTTCCTTTAATTATTGCATGTTTTATACTGGAGCATCACTGTGACCCTGTAGCAGATAATGGGCTTCATTTTTATGCCAAACTTTCTTCAGTAAGACAAGATGGTAAAAGACTCTGGACAGTCAAAAATGTAGGATGGGAAGTAGAGGTAGAGAGATTTTAATTAAATTGCCTGTTCCTAAGAGGAAGCCAATGGCCCAACTAAGTATGGTCTCTGTGTATCCTATTCCTGACTTCAAAACACTGATTCAAATATGTATTTTGCTCTTTCCCTGTGATTTTATTAACATTTGGGTATAAACAAAATGTAATTATTGTCCCGATTCAAAGGAGCTGTAGCAGCAACCTTACTCATGTAAGACGCTCTTCCCTGATACGAGCTCCCATCACCAGTAACACCTGCAGAGTGAAAAACTCATCAATTAGATTACTAGATTGACAACTTAGTCCTAATCGTACTAAGAAGCTTTTTGCCTAAAAATAAGATAAGATTCTTACTGGTGTCAATCAGCATAACTTCATTACCTTGATATGAAGTATCTGGATTTATACTGTATCAAGATTGACAATATGAGGTCCTGCTTATCCTCACCATTTATGTACTTTAAGAAGGTCTTAAGGAGGGTGGACGAGAAAAACATTTGACGTTCCAGACATGGCAGGTGATGACAGTTGGAATATCTGCGCTAGAAAAACTCCTGTCCACCCTGTTTGATACTCCCCATTCATCCTGGTACCATGGATTTTCAAATGTTCTTTCTTGGTACATGAGATAATTTTTTTTTAGTACATATCATGTAATTTTTTAATTACATATCATATAGATATGTAGACACATGTAAATTTCTTTAGGTATGCTGTTTCATATTACTTCAGATCATTCTAGAGATTTAGAAAACGGAGCAACACATTCAGAGTAATGCTTGTTATAGTAGATTAAATTTAGAGGATAGACTTCCTATACACACATATATAAAGAAAACACTGGGTAAAAAAGTTTCTGTGCTTCATTCGATTTAAAAAGAATGCTGAAAAGAATTCAGAATAAAAATATGTATACTGCTCTGAATTGCTGTATTAGAAACAGGGTATTTTTTATAGCATGTTATGTGGTGTTCAAGAACAATTAGACCAAGAATAATAATTTAACCTGACAATAAGTAGTTAAACAAAGTGAGTGATTGGATCTTAAATAAACAGCCTTCTTCCTTACAAACTTTAAAAATATTTTTAATCCTCCTAAATGTTATTAGCGTAGGGAATCAGTTGTTTTTTTAATTTGTCATTTATATACAAAAATTATGGTAATAGTATATTTGAGGTCAGCCATGTTAAGGAAGACAGCTTTGCTTGTTGTTACTGTAAGTTTATTTTCTAATGATTAGTTTACAAGTACATTTTAATACGTTTCATTGAATCTTCATGTCATTATTTAGAATATGCACTTGGAACAATCACTGACACTTTATACCAAACTGTAAATCAAGATAGGTCTATTATCTTTTGTCTGTATTGCCCCACTGTGAATTTTTTATTTGAAATGAAAAAATTAAAAATAATTTCAGAAAAATTTATGGGCATTAGAAAGGACAGACCAAGGATATTTAGGTCCACTTTTTTTAAGTCATTCCAGGTCCACAGAAGGCAAGAATTTGCACAAGATAGAACCTCCGAGAAGAAAAAAGCCTCTCTGACACTGCTATTAATCTGTTTTCTTGCACTTTGTTTAATAAGCTTACTGATGACTGAGTAAGTAAGTTGAGTCTTAGGTTGGTAGGTTTTGTTGTGTTCTCATATCGAAAATTGAAACCTGAAGGTACAAAACAAAGACTATTGCATTTTTGAGTAATTTTAAATGAGAATGGTAAGTAGGAAGAAGAAGAGAAAAGGGAACTTTTGTTTTCCTTTCCTTTTTTTCTTACAGAATCCAGCATGAAAGTTTGTAATATATGGTGCTTGAAATTATGGTACTTGTGATTTGATTCATAAATTTGTATAACTTCCCTCACTGTGAGTGACTAAGTTACAACTTTTCCAGGACAAATAACAAAATTTATGCAGAATTATTCCTAAGAAAGTCTTGTTCCAGTAAGAGTTCTTAAGAGTCAGAGCTACTATTCTCAAATTTGAATTCAAAATTAAAATTCAGTATAATTTCAAATTCAGACAATGCTTGTTTCAAGTTGTGCTGGTTTAGCCAAATTTAGAAATATATCCTCCAGGAGAGAGGATAGGTTACAAACCACCCCTCCCCCCACCAGGTTCAGGAAAAAATAAACTCATTTCCTCGAAGGAAAGTGAAAGAGATAAAACTATTTATTCAACAAATACACAGGTAAAGGATAATAATGCTAAACAATAAAACCTCTCGCTGTGGAGAGAAACCTGAAAGATTTTAAAGTCCTTCAGTGAGTGTGGTCACTCTCCTCTCCCGAAGAGCCGGATCGGAGTGGGGGCCCCCCACCAAAGCCGGTGGAAAGTCCCCTGGTGGGGTTCTCATGTTCTGAACAAGTCCAGAAGAAAAGAAAAAAGGGGGAAAAAATATAAAAAAAAAAAACAAAGTCCTGGGGAAAAAATGAAAAAAATACCTTTCTGTCTCTCTCTCTCTCTCCGAAGAACCAGAGCTGAGCAAAAAAAACTGCAAGGGTGCTTCCTTGCTCCTCCGCAGCAACAACCCCCCTAATCCCTGTGTCCTTGAAGTACCAAAACTGTTTCTTTTCCTCTCTTCTCTCTCGGGCTCCGTTTAAAGGCACAGAAATCACGTCTGTGTAGAGACCGGTGATGGGGATATAACAGCATAAAGTCACCCCACGACACAAGTCAAGAGGTGTTCAATGCTAATATGTACAGCAGAAATTGAGCACTTTTTTGAATAATGTATCCACTCAAATTAGAAACAGCTGTATAAAATTGAGTCGTGTCATATCTTATGTTTTGTGTGACCTTATTGTGAAGTTTTTTAATTTATTGTAGTGTGAGTGCCTCTATTCAACAAGTTACACCAGTAATTCAGTAATCCAGTAATCATTTCCTTGATAGCAGTATACTGTAACAAATGAACAACAAACACTTCTGTTTTCAGCCAACTGTAAGATTTATTGTACTCCCAGGTAGAGATTTATCTTTTCTCTGACTAGATCAATATCTGGCTTTCAGGTCAATAATTCCCAATTGAATCACAACAGAATTCAATAGCTACCTATTATGTCACCTAATACGCAGAGATTTTGTGGATGTTGGGTCTAAGAAAGAAAATAACATTTGTGAACATGTATCAGATTCTTTATAATAGGATTCCTTTAAATTTTATTTCTATATCACCATCATTTTTGTGTGCATCAGAAAATTTTGAAAATTGTGGTTCACCTAAAGCTACCACAGACACATTTTCAGTGTTCAAAAGTATCTGTTATCTGCCATGGTTCCTTAGTCAGCCTTCTGTTTATCCAGAGTGCAGTTCTTAGATGTTTTTTTCTCTTATGCAGATTTTGAACGAATATTTTTTCTGTGTGAATAGATTAGGATTTTTATATAAGTACTGGGGTTTCAAAGAATTTATGAATTTTTTGTTCATTAATTTTATTCTTTCAGAAAACATTATGATAATATTTTGTTTCTAGAATTTTTCTTTCAAGGACTTGTAAGGAAACCAATTACTCATATTTTTGAGGTATTTGTTGTATCATATATACATATATACGTATTTACACTCTGATACACTAAATCTATAACTAAAGCACTTTCTACAGTTAAGATTTTTTTTTTTTTTTCCTGATTGTATTCTGCTGGTTCTTGAGTTTAACAGTTTTTCTTTAAACAGATATTAGCTTGAATGGCCACTGTCATAGCACATCAAGCAGAATTGTTTTCATTGTAATTCATGTACCTGGGATACATGGAAAAAATTATTCACTTTCCATACAGACACCAGTCTAAATGTATTTTATTCACACTTTAATAAGCGTACTGAAGTGCTCAGTAAGGCTGCACTCTAAGTGACTTATAAAAACTGTATATTATGCTATACCACTATAAGGTCCTTAACACGTTATGCAAGGGTCAATGAAGCATTGCAGTGCAGTAGAATGCTTGTGGGTATTTAAGGAGTAAGTATCACTGGGAGAAAAGAACTCATACACTGTATAAATTCTTGTTATGTTGGCTAAAGTCTCTCACTAGTAGATAATCTGAGTTATATGTCCTGACCTTGTCAGTCACTTGTAATTATTCAGCACATGAAAATTTTTCCAGATGTGGAATCTTTTCAAGACTGTATGTTGAATTCAGTTTTTTTTTATTAGCTGGGCACAATTTTGAACCTTTTAGAAAGGGGGGACTTGCCTATAGTCATTGTCTCTCTTCTTTACTTCTTATCAAGATGATCTACTTTGAAAAGAAACCAAATTATTATTCAGCATAATGGGAAACTATGTTAATTATCTCCAATTATTTAGATACACTATTATGTACGTATTAAAGACAAAAAAAGTTTAATTCACATAAAAGCCTAATTTATTAATTTCAATGAGAAATATGAAGTAAAGTCTGTGGCTCCATCTTTATTTTATTATGAAGAAAGTAGTAAGGAGCTTTGGATTATGACTGGAGTATTAGCAGCTTCAACCTTCAACTGCCTCTTCTTTTGTCATTTTCATTCAAGCTATAGATTAAATATATTTTTGTGTAGGCCAGAAGGTATGTGACATTACAAGAAGAAATATTCAATACTAGCCATCTATTCTATTTTAAGAGAGCAGGATTTCCAAGCTTGTGAATATAAGTAGTTAGTTTTCAGATAGTTTTAATCTCTTTCTTGTCAAATGTGATTTCTTTTGAGAAGGCTCATGTGCTTAATTCCCATCTGCTGTGTTCAGAGGTTACTGAATGCATCCCCTTTTTACTTAATTGTTTCGTTTGTCATGTGTCATTAGGTTGTTCCTCCTCACCGAGGACTAAATACACCTATAAGAAGTTTATATCTGAAGAAATTGCACTTAATTAGTAATTTAATCTCTTCCAGCATTCTTTGCCCTTGCCAGTGAGATCATTTGCTTGGTTCCTCTGCTTGCATATCTGACAAGTAAACTGTGACAGAGAAGCCCTCAATATCTAAATGGCATTAAGATATATGTTAGTCACGTATATCTGTATCTAGGTATGTTCCATAGCTATCCTGGCCTAACATTTTATTTCATTATACTACCAGCAGTCAGTTGTTACCATCTTTGAGCAAACAATTATTCTGTTCCCCCTCCCTTGAGGTACAGATTCTTCTTCCCTTTTTAAACACATTTTTAACTGAATTCTTAAAAAATATATTTTCAGCAGAGCAGTAGCATCATACTTCTGCAGGCTTTATCCGAGACACACGCCCACTGAATTTACAGGAACACATCAGAGTTTGAGCACTGTACTGGTCAAGGTGGAGGATCTGACCATTTATCCCTTTTTGCTCCTAGCCACATATTTCTTCAGAGCTATAGGAATGACACTAGTTTGGACTCCAATCCCAAAGAATTCATGAGTGTGTGCAAAAGCACCAAGATGTCTTCTATCAAAATTGAATGATTTCATCATGCACAATTATGCAGAGAATTTATATATACTGGCATGTTGCCAAGACACAGGAATGTTTTTATTCTAAGTCTGTCATTAAGGCTTTCGTCTACTTCTCCATACCGCATCTCCAACAATTTTGTGTGGAAAAAATGTGTGTTCAAAAATGGAAAAACAATTTTATAAGAGATCAAAACCACTCAGATAGGAGATTTGCTTGAAAGAATGCTTAACTATATCTTTATGTCTGAATAATCACAGGAACTTATGTGCAATTTGTACTTCAAAAGAAACTACTTGCACATTTTCAGGACTTAGCATATTGATAAATAGTTTCTGAGGAATTAACCCTTTTTTGAAGTATTTTCAGAATCTGTATATGAAAAAAAAAAAAGAATTTGCACTTTTCTTCACCCTGAATTGTTGACTCTTTTAGGAACAGAATTAGATTAATGGGGAACTATAAATGTTGTCCAGTCCCCAGTCTAGGAAGGGTGGTAGATTCTCACTGAGTAAAGTAGATAAGCAAGTTTACAGAATGTAAATATGTGCCAGTTTTCTGAGAGGCCAAACAAAAGAAATTTGCAACATGAGGCTGGCAAATTTAGGCAAAGAGTAAAAAAAAAAAAGAAATATAGAAGATCTAGGAAGAATTTAGCCAGTTAAAAAACAGGAATAGCAATAATGTCTTTCCATGTGTTTTTTCTGGAAAACAGGCCATGCTAAACAAACCTGATTTCTTTGTTTTATAAAATGGCAGGTTATATTAAAAAAGATAATTGCCATGCCACATGCGTTTCTAGTTAAATAGATAGCAATTAGTAGCAGCAACAAAGCACATACTAAATGGCTATGAACTGCCTACCTGGGAGGTAGGAAAAAAGTTATCATCAAGACAGAATTGTCATGAAAGGAAGAGATTCTGCCAGGACTCTATGGGATCAGTATAAGACCAACTCTATTCAAATTCTTTCTGTATGTATTAAAAGTAAACTCAAGACTATCATAGGTAAAATTTTTGGATGACTATTTCTGTAATAGATCTCCCTTTGATTACAGTACTTGCATATTGCACATTAGAGCTTATTGTGTTCTTTCTGGAAAGTGTCATGGCAGCAAGTTTTTAATTTAATTAGTTTGATTGTGCTTTGCATTATGAAAATAGGGAAGTGCTGTGATTACATTTGGTATCCATGCAATTGCCACATAAATTTGTGTGTTTTCCACTCGGTTAGTGAAACTTTATTCAGATTGCTTAATTTACGAGGCATCAGCATAAGGCATTTTTTAATTTTGTATTTTCAGTCTGTCACTCATAGACATTTTAGAGAAGGCTGTATTTACTAACAGTAATTTAAATAGATTTTTTTTTTCTCCTAAGGTATTCATTATAGTACAATCAGTCTGGTTAATCTCCCCCTTTCTTTTAATACAAAATGAGTGCTATTCTAGCCTATTTATTTAAAACACTTACTATTTTCCTTTTAAAATATACTTATTTTTTCAGTAATTTTTATTTTTTAGCAGTTGTCCTTAAATATTGGATTCACGTATTTCATTTCAATGCTAATTTTCTTTAGGGAAGGATATACTGTCTTTCAGTACTATAATCATGACCAGAGAAGAAAATTGACCACTAAGTGTCATTTCTATAGTGCTATGACTTTCATCCATGAAGCATGTAGGGACGTCCCTGCAGAGGAAAAAAATGTTAGTTATATAAAGCAGATATGATTCAAAGGCCTAGATTAAAAACATCTTCGTCACAGAAGTATTCAGAATGTGGAGAATGACCATAAGTGTTCCACTTTGAGACAAAATTGGAGGAAACGTCCTCTAACAGAAAGCAGGTTTCAGCTGCCCCTCCCCCACACCAGCTTCGAAGAAGAATTCCTTGGAGGAAAATGAAAAAAACTATTTACTTAACAAGCAGGGGTCACGCAGGCACAAAAAAAAAAAAAAAAAAAAAAAAAAAAAAAAAAAAAGGTTAACTAATAAACCCTCTCGCTGTGCACAGAACCTGAGTAGATTCAGAGTCCTTCCTGTGGGTGTGGCTCTGCCCTCTCCGGAGCTGGGGGGTGCGGCGTGGGCCCTGCCCCCGGCCGTGGTGTGGGGCCTCCAGTGATGGTCCGATGTTCTGGTGTTGCTGAACAATTCCAGAAAAGTTCTTGCCTCAGCTAGGAGGCTACCTAAAAAGCAAAGAATTTTAACTCTCTGTCTCTCTCCTGAGAAAAGGGAGCCGAGGGCTGGGGAAAAAGCAGAAAAGTCCTTTCCTCCACTCTGCTGAAGCGAGTTATCTCTGTTTTGAACTCAGGCCACTGAAAGAATTCCACGGGCTTCCCCCGCACCTCTCTTAAAGGCGCAGAATCGCACAGGATTCATGTCTGGGCATAGAGCAGGCGATAGGGGATACAGCGTCATGAAGTCACCCCAAGACAATAAGCTTTATATTGCAGATTTCTGTTTATGCTTTTATTTTGAACTAAATCACAAATCCAAGTCAAAGTCTGTTGAGAGTTCTAAATTTGAACTTTATTTTGAAATTTAAAGGAAAATAAAGGTATCTGCTGACTTGTTCAGTATCTGTCTTAAAATAGAAAAGATTGTGTTTCTCTTTAAAGGCAGAATAATACTAGAATTTTAAATGTGTCTTAATATATACAATATGTTCAGAATATTAAGTTACAATAAAATAACCTAAATTCATAACCTAGAAAAAGGATAAAAATAGTGCTTTTATTCCAAAAGAAAGAATAATACTAATGAAATTACGATCAGTCCAAATCCCTCAGTAAATGCTAAACCCCCACATTTAGTCAGCTATTAAATAGATAATTTAAAATTACATTTGAATCATTATTGGCTATAATCATAGCTAGACAGATATATAAGGAACTAGAATATGGGGGATCTAATGTGACCTACTGGCCCTTCTTCAAATCTCTAGTGACCATACTCATGTTCCAACAACAGAATGGAAATTTTCCAATCAAAAAAATACTCATTTCCCCATGACAAACTATTTTGCCATTAAATGGGAATTGCCATTAAAGTGTGTTTGTTTTCTTTTTATTTTTTTACCACTAGATAGAAAACTTTTGAGCTCAAAATATTGAAATAGACCCTATTTTATCTGGAACAATTCAGACATCATGCAGGAGTAGGCTGTAAAATAAAGATGACAAAAATTCTGCAGTGTTTACTGAATCTAAATGACTTCTTCTTTTGCGTAAGTAATAGGATAAATTCTTTCAAGTGTACCAGACTAATAGGTAAGTGTATAGTTAAATACCTCAGTAAATGCATAGCTGTGCACCTGGCTGTGGCAGACATTTTCTTCATATTTGTCTGTACTTGAATTAAAAAGTCTTGATTTTTACAGTTTCAGTTACAATAGATCCTGCTGTTGTAGCTTTTCTTTTATGTAAGTTAAATAGTTCTTCACAGAATGCTAAAAAAGACAACGCAATACTTTGTCAGATGCTGCAGAGCATAGAAGTATCTCTAAGAAAACTTGTTTTAAAAAAAGGTATTGACTGCAATTCAGTAACAGGAATGAATTCGGAGAGCCTGAGTAGAGAGAGATGTAACACTTGTCAAAAATAAAGTTATTTTCAGGGCTTTCTCAAATCCAGAAGTCTTGGGAAAAGGAAAGAAAAGGAGCTATCCACAATAGTAGATATATCAGTCTTTCATCACAATGTTGTTTTTTTCTCAGTTTTATCTGATGCTTTGAGGATAAACGCAGGACCATCATGAAGAAATTTCTTGATTGCAGAAAGTTGTGAAGAACTGTCAGTACAGAGAAAGCAGCTATCTGGTTATGGGCAAGAGCAAGAAGAACATAATCTAGTTTAAAAGCATTATGTAGTAAAATTACTTACAAGACATATTGCTTAGTTTTAGTTAGTCCTGTGAGTAGCAAAAGGTAGGACTTGATCCTTATTGGCCCTATTAACATTAAGATATTCTGTGGTTCTACAATAATTCTGGTCTCATGAATTTGGAAATGTCGCTGGAGGAAAATGCCCTAGGTTTATTAGTCAATTATAGATGAATCATCAATGTCATGTGTTCTGTATAAAACTTAAAAATGTTGCAATTAAAAAAAGGTGATATTAAAGTCTTAATTTGAAACTAAGTAGGTTTATTTTCATGCATGATCAAGAAAGATAAATTCAGATTGGAAAATGTGCTTTCCAAAACTGTAGAAAATGTCACCCACACACCAAAACAAAAAAACCAAATCAAAACAAAACAAAAACAAAAAAACCCAAACAAACAAAAACCCAAACCAAACCAAACAAAAAACAAACAAAGCAAAGCAAAAACGAAAACAAAACAAAAAACCAACAAACCAACCAAACAAAAAAACTCCCCAAACCCTACGAAATCTACTGTGCTTTAGAGGTGAATAAACTTAGTAAAGAAGTTAGAAGAAAATGTGTGTTCTGGGAGAGCCTTTCATGTGGGAAAAAAGCATCTCTCATAATTTTAAGATGGAAATAGGTATGACTATTTGTGAGGCTGGAGGTGCAAAGCTGTGTGTTCTTCTCAGCTCCATTCCAGCAGATTTACCCTTCCATATGTTGTATTTGACTTTTGACACAGCAAACTTCTGTAAAGATTTTTTACTTAATACCGGAAACAGGATGGGATGTACCTGTAATGACATCTACATCTTGCTTTTTTTAAATTTACTTGTTTTCTTTTCCTACTGAAAATTAATAAATACTGAGGGCATAGCTGAAAAGTACTTGGTTAACAGGGTCACAGGGCTTCCTAACAAATATGAGGCAAAATCAGGGCTGTGTTTAAATTTAAAAAACCTGTGACAGCTTTCTTTTTTCAGTATTTTTGTAACTGTTTTAGTCACTGAAATATCATTCTTAAGATTAACTTCCTGTCTTCTTGTGGGATGTATAGGAACCCCTGTCAAGCATACCGAAGGTACTCAGGGGCAATTGCTACTTTAAAAGAAACTGCTGGAGCATTTAATATTATCTTAGTGAAAAAGGTAACTAAGTTCTCCTTACACATTTTGGGATCATTAGTGAAACTTGAGATTATGCACAATCTTAATGCTATACTGCCAGAACTGCTCGTGGAGTTGCTAGTGACAAGTGATGCCTTGATGGGGCTACCTGAAAACAGAGGCTAGACAAAATTAGAGAATAAAAGCAGTCATATTTTTTGAAGGGCCTTCAAGGTACACTTTGGGCAGTCAAGGCCTCAGGGCTACACCCAAAATGGACCCCTCGGGTCACAGGTTTCTATACTTTTGTAAGTTTTGTCTATTTGCATATCAAGGGTTAATCCTCCAAGTACAATTCAAGGTAATGAAGTCATTTACCCCCAGTTTTCTCCCACTTAATCCACTGTTTACATACTTTGAGGCCTGAGACAGTAAGGTGTCCTTGAAGGTCAGGCCTAGAGAGGATTTGTTTTGTCTGACCAGAATGGGAGAACAGTAGCTAACAGGCTATATGGAGTCTTAGGAGTCTATACTAAAGCATTATGGAAAATCTAAAATCCTAAGGCATCACAAGCACAGAGTGTTAGGGTCTTCACAGTACTTACATACCTCATATTGGTGATATGATTTCAGGATGTATAAATGCATATGCAACCCAGGAAAGAGAGAGAACTAAATCTTGCCTTACCTCCTGCCCTCAGCCCATCAAAACTTTAAAACTAGTTTTCTTATCCTAAACTTTGCATACAAGGTTTTGAAATTACGAACCTGCCCAGGTTCACTGTCTCAGTTTTCAGAAAAGAGGGATCTGCTGCAAGTAGGAGAGATGAAATGATTAGTCATGACTAGTCATCCACAAATCCTTATTAACTAGAAGCACTGATTCAGTATCATATTCCTTGATGCAAACAAAGAGGAAAGTAATCATAATTCAGAGGAATTTCTGTTTGTTTCAATTACTTTAAAAATGCAAGTGGCTGGTCCTAGTGAGGATAGTATAGAAGACATATTCTACTGTGTAACATTTCATCTATTACAGACTGAAATGGAAGGTTCTTTTAAAAAATCCCATACTTCTTACATGCATGTGCATAAGCATGATACATTTGGTTTCATTGGAAGAACTAAAGCAGTTAATTTGAAAAGCCAAAGCAGGACATTCTCCATTCTGATACTTTCCCATATTCCTATTTATCAATAAAATGAATTTTCAGAGTAGTAGTACCAGATTTTTTTGAACCATAAGTGTTTTAATGAAAATGCATATTTAAATTATACCAGTTCCTATTATCTAAATGAATCTGTAAATTTCTGTTTCTAAATTTATATTCTGTATAAATTGTGGATATTTTCGAAATATCATGTTTCAATTTCTGAAAAACAAGATCTGTTTCAAGCTGTATCATTGTAAGGAGAAAAGCACTGATGAACTAAACCAGACTGATATACTATTTCTAGCCAGTTTGTCCAAAATCTACACTTCTGATGGAAAGGAACTATTTTAACACACTGCAAAACTGTGTTAAAATAGTTCCAAAACTTCGTGGATAATTTAAAAAAAATATTATTTGTGGATAGATTTCTTTATGTGTGATTTGCTTTCAGAACAGAATAGAAACAATGGTATAAGCTACATGAAAATTGCCATTTCTTATGTAGTAATGGGTAAATGGTTTTATTGAAGAAAAGCAAAGAAACTAATTTTGAAATACAGGAAAAATAATGCTCTGGAAACCACTTTTTACGTCATCTGAAACTGTGGGAATCAAAAGGCTTGAGAATCATGCTGTACTGCAAGATGTCCAGAAGAGCAAGGCTACTTCTTAAGATTTTTTGCATTCGTAACTATTATGTGATTAAAATTTACCCAGAAGCAACATCTGATCATGTTATGGTCTATTTTCTTACTGGTTAGAGCAATATCTCACTTTAAGAGTCCAATAGAAGTTAAACTAAAATTTTAGCTCTTTAAAAATGTAATGTTAATAAATCTGACATTTTACTTATTTTCTTTATTTATTTCTATGAAACTCACTCCAGTCTATCAATTTCTTTCATGTACTGTTGTGCTCAAAACTNACCCCTCGGGTCACAGGTTTCTATACTTTTGTAAGTTTTGTCTATTTGCATATCAAGGGTTAATCCTCCAAGTACAATTCAAGGTAATGAAGTCATTTACCCCCAGTTTTCTCCCACTTAATCCACTGTTTACATACTTTGAGGCCTGAGACAGTAAGGTGTCCTTGAAGGTCAGGCCTAGAGAGGATTTGTTTTGTCTGACCAGAATGGGAGAACAGTAGCTAACAGGCTATATGGAGTCTTAGGAGTCTATACTAAAGCATTATGGAAAATCTAAAATCCTAAGGCATCACAAGCACAGAGTGTTAGGGTCTTCACAGTACTTACATACCTCATATTGGTGATATGATTTCAGGATGTATAAATGCATATGCAACCCAGGAAAGAGAGAGAACTAAATCTTGCCTTACCTCCTGCCCTCAGCCCATCAAAACTTTAAAACTAGTTTTCTTATCCTAAACTTTGCATACAAGGTTTTGAAATTACGAACCTGCCCAGGTTCACTGTCTCAGTTTTCAGAAAAGAGGGATCTGCTGCAAGTAGGAGAGATGAAATGATTAGTCATGACTAGTCATCCACAAATCCTTATTAACTAGAAGCACTGATTCAGTATCATATTCCTTGATGCAAACAAAGAGGAAAGTAATCATAATTCAGAGGAATTTCTGTTTGTTTCAATTACTTTAAAAATGCAAGTGGCTGGTCCTAGTGAGGATAGTATAGAAGACATATTCTACTGTGTAACATTTCATCTATTACAGACTGAAATGGAAGGTTCTTTTAAAAAATCCCATACTTCTTACATGCATGTGCATAAGCATGATACATTTGGTTTCATTGGAAGAACTAAAGCAGTTAATTTGAAAAGCCAAAGCAGGACATTCTCCATTCTGATACTTTCCCATATTCCTATTTATCAATAAAATGAATTTTCAGAGTAGTAGTACCAGATTTTTTTGAACCATAAGTGTTTTAATGAAAATGCATATTTAAATTATACCAGTTCCTATTATCTAAATGAATCTGTAAATTTCTGTTTCTAAATTTATATTCTGTATAAATTGTGGATATTTTCGAAATATCATGTTTCAATTTCTGAAAAACAAGATCTGTTTCAAGCTGTATCATTGTAAGGAGAAAAGCACTGATGAACTAAACCAGACTGATATACTATTTCTAGCCAGTTTGTCCAAAATCTACACTTCTGATGGAAAGGAACTATTTTAACACACTGCAAAACTGTGTTAAAATAGTTCCAAAACTTCGTGGATAATTTAAAAAAAATATTATTTGTGGATAGATTTCTTTATGTGTGATTTGCTTTCAGAACAGAATAGAAACAATGGTATAAGCTACATGAAAATTGCCATTTCTTATGTAGTAATGGGTAAATGGTTTTATTGAAGAAAAGCAAAGAAACTAATTTTGAAATACAGGAAAAATAATGCTCTGGAAACCACTTTTTACGTCATCTGAAACTGTGGGAATCAAAAGGCTTGAGAATCATGCTGTACTGCAAGATGTCCAGAAGAGCAAGGCTACTTCTTAAGATTTTTTGCATTCGTAACTATTATGTGATTAAAATTTACCCAGAAGCAACATCTGATCATGTTATGGTCTATTTTCTTACTGGTTAGAGCAATATCTCACTTTAAGAGTCCAATAGAAGTTAAACTAAAATTTTAGCTCTTTAAAAATGTAATGTTAATAAATCTGACATTTTACTTATTTTCTTTATTTATTTCTATGAAACTCACTCCAGTCTATCAATTTCTTTCATGTACTGTTGTGCTCAAAACTGGACCCAGCACTCCAAATTCGGTGAGCAGAGGGGAAGGATCCCCTCCCTCGATGTGCTGGCAGTGAATTTCTTAATGCAGCCTAGGAAGATGTTGGCCTTGTTTACTGCAAGGACACACTGTTGGCTCATGTACAACTTGAGGACCACCCCAGATTCTTTTCTTTAAAGCTCTTTCTCAGCTGGTCTGTCCACAGAATGTACTGGTTCCCTAGCACTGTACTTGACATGTCTCTTTACCGAATTCCATGATTTTTCTGTTAGTCTGCGATCGAAGAAATTATCAGGGCTTAATTTTACAGGTATCATCATAGGTGGAAAATGTCCCCTAACTGAAACTGTGCCCACAGAGCTGTCTGCATCTACTTTTATTGGAATCTTTTCTTCTACATGTATAGGTAACTAAATGTGAAAAATTTT
>VYZQ01041899.1:0-28644 GCA_013400655.1 Mystacornis crossleyi | reverse complement strand
AACCATCCTGTGATTCTATGAATCAGAGAACATGACAAATAAATTTATGCTTCTTGTAAACAGCACAGTCATATCAGCACCGAGAGCAAGTGCAGTTCACAGCCTTTGCTAAAGGCTTTGCTTGGTTTGTTCCCTTTGCAGCATTGGACCCAGACCCTGGATGCCCAGCTGGGCATCTCTGGCTCTGAAATGTGGCTTTGGAGCAGCCTCCAGGGACTGGGTTGTTTTACCAGGACGAGAAGGCAGGGCTGGAGGTGTAGCAGCAGTGCCACAGTGTCTTCTTGTAACCTGCTGGGCTAAGCAGCCACCAGGCACAGGCTGGTATCTGAGCCTCGTGGCCTTTCCTATTCCTTTCCTCTTCTGATTTCCTCTCACTAACCTCCTGCCTTTGTTCCTTGCCTGCTGCTCCCCTTGGCTGTGTGTTCTGGCAGCTGACCCTGGTGTAGCAGCTCCGGTGGGATGTTGGATGGAGCACAGTCAACCCCCCCTGCATTACCACGGGCTGAGGGCACAGCAGCGATGTCAGCACAGGCAGATGCCTCCTCCCAGACCTGTGCTGTGACCTGTGAATGTGTTGACCAGAAAGTATCTCAGGCCTCTTTAGACCCCTGACCACAGGCAGGTGCACCTGGGAGTGTTCAAAGGGACTGTGGGCCATGGCAGCCTGTTCCACAGAAAACATTTTTTTGGAAAGCGTACAGAATTAAATGCATAAAGAAAGCAAAAGTTGAAAGCTGAAAGGTTGAAAAAACCCAAGAATTATCTGTGTTTGGTAAGCCAAAGGGTTAATGGCTGGAAAGCTGACATGGCTTATCGAGAGTTAGAAATTACAGGCATAATTATAAGACGATGAGCAATTTTCTGATCAGTCCTGTGGGGATCTCTGGGTTGGTGCCAGCATGATGGGTATAGATGATGGGGTAAGTTTCTGTATCAGCTACAGGTTCTGGAGATGGTCCAAGAGACCATCAAACCAGAAATCTGTTCCCATGTCAACATCACCTCCAAAACAGGAGATGTCTCCCTGTCAAGGTGGTAAGGCACAGGGAGAGAGAATCTGTGTCTGTTCCATCCCTGCAAGTGTTCCAGGCCGGGTTGGACAGGGCTTGGAACAACCTGGGATAGTGGAAGGTGTCCCTGCCCATGGCAGGAGGTTGGAACTGGATGATCTTTAATGTCTTTTCCAACCCAACCATTCTATAATACCGCAATCTCCTTTTGTCTCCCTCCCCTTCTTCTTTTTACTTCTTTGATATTATTCTTAACGTGCTCAAGAAGAATGAATGGGCTGATTCTGCATTTTCTACAGCGCTGTTGCAAGGCAGTGACCAAAAAATCCCAAACCTGCTTTAAATGTCTGTGGTTGTCTGGTACTTCTTGGCAGAGTTGGTGGGGATGGGACGTGCTGGTGCTGGCTGTCAGGAACTGAGACGATGCCAGCCAGGCTCAGCACCAGACATAAACTTCACTTTCTGCCTTTGCTGCTCACAAAGAGGAGCTCCAGGAGCTGGACCATGATGACCCTGTGGGTCCCTTCCAGCTCAGGATATTCTAGGGTTAAAAACTTTTTTCATATTTTCTAATTATTCCCTATACTTCCAGGGTTAGATAGTGGGAGCAGGTTCAGGTCCTTGGCTCTTCACAGAAATCCCTTCTTGCTTTTATTGTAACTTTCTATTTATTCTTCCTCCAGAAAAATCACTCAGCTTTTCTACCCTTTTCTACAATTTCAACAAAATATTAAAAATATGTTTGATGCTCTTTGGGGCTCATGGACTAACAAAATATGGTTTTCTGGGCACAGTTTTCTGTGAGTAAAATCAGTACAAGCCATCATGTTTTGTATTTTATCTGCATTCTTAGTAAGCACAATATATTTGTAACATGATTAAGGTTCCCTGTTCTGGTAAATGAACAGAGATGGTTTATCTCCTCTCTAACTTAGCCCCATAATTTTTCAGGGTGGCTTTTTATTTCAGACTTCTGAAACTTCTGTTCTTGGCCTCATTACAGCTGAGTCTGCAACACGTTTTACAAGCATCTGGTTTCTATCCAGATTGCTTTGATAAGTGGCAACGATGAACGTGATTATCTGCAAAAATCCAATCTCAAACTTCCCTTTCTGGTGGGTTTTACTCACGAGTTGCCAAGACACTCTTTCTTAGATTTTGCAAACTGGTGTGAAACTGAGATGGGGAGCAGTGCTGGACTGGAAACTTACTTTGGAGAGGGTTTCACAGCAATTCTGCCTCCCTCTCTCCAATGACAATATCATTTAAGAGCATCAAATTAGCAGAAATTTGACTAAAGCTCTTGAAAACAAGGAGAAACAACCTTTACCTGGTGAACCTCAAACTGGTAAGACCTGTGCACGGGTGAAAGAGGAGCTCTACTCTCTTTGGTCTCTCACTGTGATCATTATTGACTGTAGAAAAATAAGGACACAGATGAGGTGATCCTTGTCAGGGTGCATCGGTTTGGATTATTCTGCACCTTTCCAAGTGAACACAGCAATGTGAAGGGAAATCTCTTGGCTCATGCTGCCAGGAGTTAGGACAGAACTTGCAGTAGGAAAGAAAACATTCCTCTGGCCCCATGAATCTTAAGCTGCACCAAGGAAAATATAGGTTGGATATCACAAAAAAGTTTTTTACAGAAAGAGTGATAAAGTGCTGGAATGGTCTGCCCAGGGAGGTGGTAGAGTCACCATCCCTGGATGTGTTTAAAAAAAGATTGGATGTGGCACTCAGTGCCACAGTTTAGTTGAAGTTTTAGGGCATGGGTTGGACTCAGTGATCTTAGAGGTCTCTTCCCACCTGGTGATTCTGTGGTTCTGTGAATCTAGGTGATTAATTAAGCTATTAAATCTTCTGCAGGAGCATATAGAACACCCAGGCAGCGTGTAGGTGTGAACACAAAGTTGTCCAAATAAATAAAAAGTGGTTGTGTCCGAAGGCACAGATTTAGCTAGGCTGGTAAATGGCCCAAGGTAAACCATGCTGGTGGAAGGGAGACTGGTGTATCTTCACTAAGGCCAGGTTGGACGGGGCTTGGAGCAGCCTGGGATGGTGGGAGGTGTCTCTGCCCACGGCAGGGAGGTTGGAACTAAATGACTTTTAAGGTCCTTCCAACCCAAACTATTCCATGATGATGATGTTGATCTGTGAAGTCCGTCAGCAGAAAGCTGTTGGCTTTTCAACGTTCCAGCTGTGTCATCTCTCTCTGACCTGGTTCTGAGTTTTTCCACCTCATCACAGCTCTCTCAGCATTTTCCAGTCCCCACCATACATGTGCCAACTCCAGCTAGGGGCACATGACTTCCAAGGAAGAAAGGGTTGGACTTTCTGTGATTTTAACTGTTAGAAGTTACTTGGGCTAATTGCAGACAATTTGGCAAAACTCCTTCTAGGAGTGGCAGGACACTGAGAGATTATCTAAAGGACAAGGAAATCAGCTCTTTCAATCTTCCTGGACTGATCTTTATAGCGATCTTTGAAAACCTTGAAGGATGAGACTTCCTTGATGTTTTTGTTTTTGTGTTTGTGTTTGTGTTTGTGTTTTGTTTTTGTTTTCCATTCACATGCTTAATGCTTGTAGGACAGTCAGCTGGGTTAAACTTCAGAACCTACAGGAGACCTCAAGGAAGAATAACTGGAGATATGGTCAGAAACTAGCTGAGTTAGGATCATACACACTCCTGGATTCCTGCATATGGGCAAAGTTATAGCAGTGTTTGAAGGTAATGAAGGTGTGGACAGGAGTTCATTGTTGTGATTGCAGGTACTGTGATCAGTCTGAGTTAATCAGTGTTTCCTTGGTCCACAGTTTATCTGCCAGGTCAAGGAATGGTGTGGTTGTGCTGTGGGTTTAGGTTATGGGCTGACCCACCTGGAGTAGGTTGGGGAGGGCTTGGCCTCGCTGAAACAGCTGGAGGGAATAAGCCCCAGCAGCAAAAGTTGGGATGGTCACAGCTGGATCTGTAGAAGATGCTTTCACCCTAGAGGACCCTCCCTCTCATTAGGGACTCTCAGCCCTGAGCTCTGTGTCTCTCCAAGTTCCATATTTGCTGTTGCATTTGCCAGTGGCACTTTGCCAGTGCTTGAGCAAGGCCACACCTCCCCGAGACAGCAGCAAACAAAACATCTACATCTTCACCAGCCAGCCTTGTCCTCTGAAACACGGAACATGTTCACTGGAGCGCTTTTAACCCAAGTATGCTTTAAATAAACCCACCTGCTGTGCCAGACACCCACCCACGCAAGCCCCAGCTGACCGCAGCAGAAGTGCTGTGTCAAGGTGCTCCACATTTGAAGCGCTGAAAACCTACTGGAAGGACATGAACACAGAGAAAATTACGATTGCAATCAGCAAGATGTGGTTAACTGCTTCAGTCACCCACCTCACTCTCTTGTGAGCTTCCCCAAGTGTACCCAGGCGGTGTCTCTGCTCCATGGAAAATGGGCTGAAACGGGTTGGGCTGACATTCACAGGTACTGTTGGAGCGAAGTTAAAGCTCAGCAGTGGAAATGTAATCGCTGTTTTAGGAGAAGAAGCTTCTTGGAGTTTCTTTCCCCACAAAGAAGTACTCAAAGTGTTGTGTTGATCTTTACAAACCCTTTTTCAATTGAATAATTAGGTGGATAACTGGGTAGTTACCCAGTAGAAATTTTTTTTTGCTTGTCTGTCCTTGATGTGAATCTCTTGGGTCCCACTTTATAAATTATTTTCCTCCAGGTATCTTAGCTTCTCTATTGGTAAAAAGGTGTTTTCCCTATTTTTTTTAACGTGGGGTTTACGTTCTACTGCTGCAGAGGTAGATGTTACCAAGAGAATTTGAGGCTTTAGCATCATGTAAATATCTTTATGGTCATGACTGAGTGATTTCTTGCCTCATCAAGAAGACTTCTTTAGAAAGAAAGGAGAATACCAAAGAGTTTTTCACTGATTTTTTATTACACAAAGATAAATAAACATTACCTTAATACTTAAAAAAAATATATTAGGATAATACATAATTACCATTTTTACCACCAGCATAAATAGATTTATATAAATAGACCTTACAAAATGTAAACTAAAGATGGGTGGAGTTCCCAATACTTTTCAGCCCAGCACGTGGAGGTGTCTGGATTCTGAATTCGTGGAGTTCAAGATTTTAGGAGAAAACATTAAGTTTTTTAACCAAGATGCCTAATTTTCAATATATTCTGATGTATTCCAGCTAATTTTTATGGCTTGATTCAGCTTTTTGGAGGCTAGATGAGGCTCTTTCCTTTCCACGCAAGGAATTTCTCCGTGGCTCCTTGCTCTTGCTCCTCCGGCTCCCTTCAGGCCTGGTGCTGGATCAAGGGGGTGACACATGTGCAGCCCACAGTGATTATTTTCTTCTCCAGCCTGTAGGATTGCTGGCAGCCCCTCTGCTCCCTGCGCAGGACCAGGATCTCCTGCCTGATGGGGACGGAGTTGAGGCTGTGGTCCAGCTGCCCCTCCGGATTCACGCACTGCGAGTGGCGGCACTCGGCGTCTGCGATCAGCCGGGGGAAGCGGTCGTGGTCCTCGTCGATCCTGGGGGTTGGCAGGAAAGGCAATATTTGAATCCAAAGGCACGATAGTCTGGATGACTATGACCTCCCAGCTCGGGAACCTGTGCATCCTCGGCTATATTGGCTATGGAGGGACAGCAGATTCTCCAAAACTCCAGGTTTTTCAGAAATAAAATGTAAGTAACTAAACCCTCAATACTTTTAAGTGTATGGCTGCATGCAACTGCCTTTGCACAGAGCTTGCTTCAAGCAGGCACTGACTTTGAAGGACTGATCAGAAATGATTTGGGCTTACCAACATGTCTCTTCAACTAACAGACCCCAAAACCTTCAGTTCCTCCCCAAAATGGGAAATGTTGGTGTTATTAAGCCACCATTGAATTTGGTGCAATATGAACCCCCTGAGGTATTTTTTTATGATGTTTCAGGTAAAGAATGCTTTTGAAGATAAAGCTTGCCCCGGTATACAAACGAATTAATTAAATTATAAAAGTAATTTGATTTTCCTTCTGTATATTGCTAGGCTATGTGTTTGTTCTGTGCTGCTTTCTGTACTGGTTCTCTTTCAAAGAGGATTGTAGGGACTGTGGATACCCTCATATTTCCAAATTCTCTCAACTGTGAAGCACTGAAAATAGAGATGAAAGCATTTTTCTTGGCCAGGACATCCAGTGTTTTTCCAGGCCATTGGGACAGGGATCATACCTGTAATCCCATGGAGCCAGAGAGCGGCTGCTGATATCCAGACTGGCTTTGGTGTCCTGGTTCGTGTTGCTGATGCTGAGGTTGACTCTCACAGTTTGGGGGAGTTTTGAGTCTTTTTGGGTCGGGCATCCAGCAGATGCTTGCCTGAAGATGTTCTCCGGCTTCAGCCCAGGCTTGATCACCCTCCCATGGGCAGGACTGGTGGCTGACAGCACGGCCAGCAGCACGAGGAGCAGGGGCCTGAGCTGGAGAAAATTGGTACATTTAGGGCACAAGACAGGTGTGAATTTCTCCCACAGTCAGCCTAACTGGTAGTTAAAGCCTATACCTCAAGTCAGAATAATTATGGGAAATGTGCTGTATGTCACATTAATACTCTCATTAACTGATCCTCACAGTGCTGACTGGTCTAGTATACACCCAGTTGTAATTTGGTGATTCAAAAATGGTGAATTATAGAAAATAATATAATACAGAAATAGCAGAAAGGATATAACAAGAAGAAAAGCATTCTAAGGTTGAGTTTTCAATGTATTTCTTGCCTCAGAGAATGCTGTGGTAACCCATGTCACTAATGTACAGTCTCACTGCTGCCCCGTGAACATTCTCACATTTTAGTTATTTTTAATTATTAATGATTTAAACAAGCACATTAAAGGTGGGTGCAGATCCCTATTCAGTATATTAGAATTTAAACCTTAAATTAAATCTCTGTCAAACTNCACATTTTAGTTATTTTTAATTATTAATGATTTAAACAAGCACATTAAAGGTGGGTGCAGATCCCTATTCAGTATATTAGAATTTAAACCTTAAATTAAATCTCTGTCAAACTGGGGGGAAATAAACCCAGAATTCAAGTTCTTACCAGAGAAGCGCAAAGAGTTGGAGACATCTTCCTTCCCTTACTGCTTCTGATGCTTGTGCTGGGCTCTGCTGGAGTTGAAGGTGTCTGGGCACATCTGCTGCTGGACCTTTTATAAGGGTTTCTGGGCTGTGCTAAATAACTGGGAGTAGGTGTTTTTTCCCCAAACCTTCACTGTGGTTTCTGACCATAACCTAAATTAAGACGTGTATGTACATAGGTTCCATTAGCACAGGTGGCATACAGGATTTATCTTAGGTCTGTAGATTCATTCCTTCAGCCGTGCCACTTTAACACCAAAAAACCCCAGATGATTTTAGGAAAACCCAAACATTGCAAATTTGTGGGTGCAAAGTATTCAGTTTTAAATCAGGATGTTGTAGATATCAAACCCCGATGTTGCTGGCACAGGTTGGGATCTGTTCACTCCTAGGTCGGTCTGATGTCTTTTCATCCCCAACTGGGCAGATATTGGACAGCTGGCCACCATCAAATTGCTTTCATATTCTCCTCATGGGCTGTAATTTGTCTTGCTGTCTGAGGAGAAATGTTCCTGCTCAAGCTCAATTCTTCTCTGAATCGGGCTATTTTTATGCATGGTTAAACCTCAGGTGTGATATCTCAGTGTTGATCACAATGCTTGGTGACACTGAGTTCCCAAAAGTCAGTCATTCTCCACATACGAAAAAAAATGAGTGATCTTTGTTTTGAGCTTGCCACTTTCTGATTTTACTTTCATTTTGCTTCTCTCGTGCTATGAGACGGTGTTTTGTTCCTAAGGAAAGGAGTTTGGGAAGTGTGGTGGATGTTGTTAAACTTCCAGTTCCGACGTTATGGGGAGGACAGAGGGGCTCCAGAGAAACTTTGTGAAGGCTGAGAGATGCAAAATGACACCCAGGCACACTTTACCCAGAGGAGCTGTGGCTTTGCCATCCCTCAAGTGTCCAAGGCCAGGTTGGATGGGGCTTGGAGCAGCCTGGGGTAGTGGAAGGTGTCCCTGCCCACGGCAGGGGTTGGGACTGGATAATATTTGAGGTCCCTTACAACCCAAACCATTCTGCCATTCTAGGATTCTTTAACACTGAGTCTATTCTCTGACATTTCTTTTCTTTAGGAGATGCTCCCATCACTTTGCTCTGACAGTGGGTTACGAGCAGCTCGGATGTGCCCCATAAAGTGACACTCAGTGCAACAGCCTTGACGCGCTGATCAGAACTTTTCCCATGTTTAATTTTGGTGGCTTTTTCCGTGAAAATGATGCGGAGAAGGTACGGATTTTTTACATTTGGTTAAAATTTATACTTAAATCCAAATTTTACTCACCTTGTGCCATCCAGAGGAGGATAAAAATAAGGGTAGAATTTAGCTTGCGGTTTCTGGGATACCCATGACCTACATCCGCCTGTTTAAAAGATGCTGACACTTCAGAAATTAAACGTATATTTCAGTTTCCCTCTTCAAGTTAGAGATGCACAAGGTAAAGGAAACGGTCCCCTCAGAAGGGGTTTTCTCTAATGCCATTTACTGAAATATCCTTTTAAAGTGGGTCAGTTAAATTGCCAATTTTAGAAGCAAAATACGTTTTCGAAAGCCTACAAGGTAACGGAAGGTCACATTCAACCAGCCTGACCCTAAATTGTCTACCTTAGTGCGTCAGTGGTTTGAGTTACCTAGGTACTTGAAAGGTGAATAGTTAAGCATTCGAACGTGGCTGGTCCACCACAACATCGCAATGGTGAAAAATATTCCATGGTTTATATCAAGGTGTAAACGCATTTGTTGGCAGTTGTCATAGGCAAGATGTGGACGTCTGAGGAGAAAACATGCATCTTGAAATGCTTCTTCCAGGCTTGAGTTATACAAAGGGAACTCTGACATTTCTGGTTTCAAGATTTTTCCAAGTTCAAAATAACTGGTTTGTAATTTTTAATGCTCTGAAGTGAAAAAAAAGAAAGAATAACACGATTTTCCCCATGAGATGAGAATTTACCCCAAAAGATTTGTTTTATTCTGACCCATAGCTTTCTCTTAGCTAGGGATCTGGAAACTGGGACACTAACTAAAGCTTACTGAAACAAAAAAAAAAAAAAAAAAAGCCCTGAAGATTATGAAAACCCTTTTGAAACGAAACCTACCCCTTCTCTTGGCTCTGGT
The DNA here is from genome assembly GCA_013400655.1 of Mystacornis crossleyi. Taxonomy (NCBI): domain Eukaryota; kingdom Metazoa; phylum Chordata; class Aves; order Passeriformes; family Timaliidae; genus Mystacornis; species Mystacornis crossleyi. Next base: position 19,377 of record VYZQ01041899.1, on the reverse strand, counting down.
GAAAGCTTTCTTGAAATTAAGTTGCTATTTAAGTACTTTTCCCAGCTGAGATTCTTCAGGTGCCCAAATCTGAGTGTGTTGGCATCGATGACACTTTCTCCCCTCAAAGAGTATTTTAGCATCACAGAAGGGTTTCAGTTGGAAGGGACCTCAAAGATCATCCTGTTCCACTCTGTGCCATGGGCAGAGACATCTTCCACCTTCCAGGCTGGTCCAAGCCCTGTCGAACCTGGCCTTGGACACTACCAGGAATGGGGAAGCCGCAGCAACCATCCAAGTGCTGGAGCTCTGGAGTCCTGACTAAACTTGCTGTAAATTAAAAGAGAACTGGCAGGGAAGTCCAAATACTTTAAACAATTTTAAAATCACCATCAGTTAAGTTTATGATACTTCTGTAAAATAAAAATAATTTTTTTTTTAAATTTACAAGTAAGAACATATTTGCTTCTTTTTTTCTTCCTGGAGAGAATTTATTTTCTTCGTTTTGAGTGCATATTATAAACCCTATAAATACAGCAGCACTCTTCCTCCTACATACAAGCACTGCATGGCCCACTCTGCATTGTGGAGGTAATTTCTAGGGTTAGACTGAGCCTGAGTTCAGTGGTGATCAGCGAGAAATCAGAATTTGGTAGAGCAAGGCTCTGAGCACTCTGGTTAAACACTGAGGTTTAATTTTAGTTTAATTTAATTAAATAATGCTGTGAGTGGATGATTGGGCCAGACACATTCAGAGATACCCTTCAAACTGGTTAAATCCAGAGAAGGGCCAGGAAAACGCTCGGAGAGCTGGAGCACCTCTGCTCTGGAGCCAGGCTGGGAGAGCTGGGGGTGTTTAACCCTGTGTTGGGTCTGGCTGAGCTGGAGTCCATTTTCCCACAGCAGCTCTCCCAGTGCTGGGCTTTGCATTGGGAGCTGGAAAGGTGCTGGGAACACCCCAATGTTTTGGCTACTGCTGGGCAGGGCTGGCACAGCATCAGCTCTGACTCTCCATTTCCCTCATCCAGGGACCGGGATTGGCCAAGATCCTGTGAGGGCACACAACTAGGCCAGCTGACCCAAGTGAGCCAAAGGGCTATTCCATAACATAGGATGTCAGCTCAGAAAAAAGCTAAGAAAAGGAGGAAGGGGGTGCATTTGTTGTTTACAGTGTTTGCCTTCCAGAGCAACTGCTCCATGTGCTGAAGCTCTGCTTCCCAGGAAGCGGCCTGACATAACTCACTGATGGGAAGTAGAGAACGAAATTGTTGGTTTTCCTCTTTGCTTGTGCACAAACAAACTTTTGCTTTTGCTTTAGTAAACTGCCTTATCTCAACTTAGGAGTAGTTTCCCATCTTATTTTCTCTCCCCTGTCCAGCTGGAAAAGTGGAGAGATAGAGTGGCTTGGAGGGCACTTGGCGTCCAGACAAGATCCATCCACTGCAAACCTGGAGAAGAGAAGGCTCTGGAGAGACCTCAGAGCCCCTTGCAGAGCCTAAAGGGGCTCCAGGAGAGCTGGAGAGGGACTTGGGACAAGGGATGGAGTGGCAGAACAAGAGGGAATGGCTTCCCACTGCCAGAGGGCAGGAATAGATGGGATACTGGGAAGGAATTGTTGGCTGTGAGGGTGGGGAGGCCCTGGCACAGGTTTCCCAGAGAAGCTGTGGCTGCCCCTGGATCCCTGGAAATGTCCAAGGCCAGGTTGGATGGGGCTTGGAGCAACCTGGGATAGTGGAAGGTTTCCCTGCCCATGGCAGGGGTGGCACTGGATGATCTTTAAAGGTCCCTTCCTATCCAAACCATTCCATGATTCTATGAAGTCACTGCACCAATCTCCTACCCCTTGATTTTTACAGAGGAGACGCAGCAGAAGAACTAGAACAATGTTTTTCCTCTATTAAACACCTGTGTTTTTCCTCCCCAGCCACTGCAGTAGAAATGATCAGCTCCCACTTCATGCCTAAATTTTCCAAGCACAGCTAATGGAGATCAGAGTCGCACATCAGCTGTGGTTGCTGCCAGTGGTTGAAATGCCCTTGCATAACTAATACCTGATAGATACTCAGTAGCTGGGAAGCCAGCTTTAGGACAATGAGCTGCAAAATGACATTTTAGGAAACGGACACTTGTGGAGCATTGAGAGGTCAGTACTATGTTCCCAAAATACAGCCCTTAGTTTGTGCTCCACCACCTACCACTTTCAAACCAAATTAAATTCAGAAAATTTGTTTTCTCACCAATATATCCCTGTATCCCAGAGCTTAAACTCAGAATTTCCAGGCAGGTCTGATAGGGCAGCCTGCAGAAATAAACTCATTTCTGCTGTAGCCATTTTCCTGCTCCCAGGTGAAGTCTGAAAATCTTGGTCATTCATCATGGAATCAAAAATCAGAATCATAGAGTAGTTTGGGTGGGAAAGGACCTTTAAATGTTCTGTAGTCCAACACCCTGCAATGAGCAGTGTCTTCCACTACATCAGCTTATTCACAGCCCCATCCAACCTGTTCTTAAATGTTTCCAGAACCATCTCTTTTTAAGAAGGGAAGTTCCCACATTTCTGTTTTTCCTTGCAGGTCAATCACTCCTGGCCACATCACTTTGTGTGCAAGAAAGGGTTAGAATCCAAAAGTTTTATGGAACAAGTGACTCAGAGTGGTTTTGGTGAGCGTTGTAAAAGCACCAGCAGCATCTTAATTTTCAAGCCCTTTCACCTTGCTGCGGTTCAATTTGACTTGGCTTTTATAAAATTTTATTTTTTTCTTTAAATAAGCAATGGAAATTCATCACTTTTCCAATCATATGCAAATTCTGACCACAGTGCAATGAGGTTTCCAGAACTATGTCAGGGAGGGATTTCAGAGCATAAGCACTGCTGAAGGTTTCCTCCTCTGAGATGTGGCCTGGTGAAGGTGGGGTGGGGACCACGGGTGGGTGACAAAAGCCCCGTGTCGCATTTTAACCTGAAAGATGCCTCTTAACCAGACCTGATCCTTCTGTGCTGATGCCATGGGTACAAGGGCAAGGTGAAGAGGTGTGTGCCATGCAGAACGGACCATCCTTGATTCTTTTTCTTCTGGCTGAAGTGGCTGTGCTGAGCCCATGGGGGCTAGAAAGGGAACTGTGGTCCTGTATTTCAACCAGTGTGCAATTCTGCATGATTGTGGCCTATGAGTACTTAAAGGGGGCTTATAAAAAAGAGACAGCAACTTTTTTTGTGGGCAGATAGTGATGGGACAAGGATAAATGGTTTTAAACTGATTGTAGATGAGATGTTAGGAAGAAATTCTCCCTGTGAGGGTGGTGAGGCCCTGGCCAAGGTTGCCCAGAGAAGCTGTGGCTGCCCCTGGATCCCTGAAAGCGTCCAAGGCCACGCTGGATGGGGCTTGGAGCATCCTGGGATAGTGGAAGGTGTCCCTGCCCGTGGCAGGGGTGGCACTGGATGATCTTTCAAGGTTCCTTCCAACTCAAACCAGTCTGTGACTCTGTAATTAGTGGGAACAAGACAAATGGGGTCAGAGCAATGAGCTTTTGGAGGGTAGAAACATTATGGTTGATGAGAGGTTGATATTCTGATTGCTCTTCATATTACCTGTTTAAGCCGTGCTGTGCTGAGCAGTGGGAAGAGTGTATAAATATACAGGACTGAAAATTGTAACCACAAGCAAACTGTTTTGCCTTTAATCAGTTAAGGAATTGCTAAAAGCTCTTTCAAAATAGTAGCTGAATTTACTCCCTCTTTTTTCACCATTCTTTTTATTTTTTTTAGTGTGAAGACTGAAATGCTAAAATGAAATGTGCCTACACTTCCACCACAGAGAGAAATCCTCTTGCTGCTTCCTACCTATGGCTTCCAAGGCCTGTAAAAACCTTCATGCCACCCCTGCAGAGACACACCCCCATCACCTTCTCCTCTGCTGCCTCCCCTGGTGCCCAGGTGGTTCCCTGGGGACAGCAGCAGTGAGGGAGATGCCAGATATCACAGGGTTTCTGTGGTGCACAACATCTGATGACTGATAAGCAGATTATACGAGAAACACGGAAGACAAAGTACCCAAATGTCTCATCATCCCAGCCTGAAGCTGGTTTGCAAAGAATTCAAGCAGGGCTTTACCATATAAAGTTGCATCAGGCCAAGCTAATCGGGCGATTTGGCTTGTCTGTCCCATTTTCTTTCTTTGTTTGCAGCAAGGGGAGGTTTGGCAGAGGGTTTCTGCATGTCTGCAGGAGACCTTTGTTCCTTCGAGGGAGAAAAATGGGGTTTTAAGCTGGATTAAATGGTCTCATGCTCTGCGAGAAGCTGGATATGGATGGTGGGAGAGCAGATAAATTGTAGGGGGTCAAGAGATGGGTCTTGGTCTCCTCAGGAAATAATTATGAAGAGAGAGGGGAGAACAGTGGTGCTCTTAGGGTGCTAAGCAATCACCAACATTGATCTTTCTTTTTAACAATGCCCAAAATCTTTTGTGTTGTTAGTGTCTGGTTTTGAAAGACTTAAATAATATCTTTCATTTACAAAAGTCTTGCATTTTGCATCTTTTCAATGTAAATATACAAATATATGTATTTATTTCACATGAGGAAAAATGGTTTTTGGGAGGAATGCAGTGCTTCCTGAAAACAGACTGTTGTGGCAATTAATGCCCAATGAAATTGCATTTTTTTCCTCACCCATAAATACTCTGAAGAATGTTCTGAAGGTGGATTTGCACCCTTGTTTTTATTTACTGTGAGCAGGGGGTTTGCTCAATGCAGAATTGCTGAAGGCTGTTTCCAAAATGGTTTGGACTTTAGGTCTCAGGTAGACAGAAACTGGATCAATTTTTGAACTTTCTGAAGACAGAGGAACTTGGCCATTTCAAAGAATTATTTCTTTCCTGAATTTAGTAATTTTTGGTCCTGGTTATCTCATAACTGTTTGGCTAATAAAATGCCATGGAAGAGTGTGGGTTTTTTTAAATTAATCAGTGTAAAAAATCACCTTAGCAGTGATGAAAGCAAATGAGAAAAGGCGACAGACAATCGTGAGTGTGACATATGAAAATGCTGCTGTCTACAGTCCCCTCCATTCCTGCTGTGCCAGGACTAAATCCTATGGATGCTCCTGTCTTGCAGAGTTCAGCAGAGGATGGAGTGAGGTATTGCCCTGCCATGCCCATTCCATGGCAGAGAAAGCTGAACCATGGTAATTTCAACATTCTCTGCTATTTCTTGCTCTCCAAAACATTCTTGGTGGAAAAAAGTGGTTCATAAATTCACCAGAAAACAAAACATTTTTCATTCTTTTTATAAGATAATTGAACAGGGACAGAAATTGGGTTTTTGGTCCTTAGTGATTCGAGATATTTCATTCCAGATAATCATAAAACATAATTACGAGTTTTGGGTATTCAAAAGACCTTCTCCTTTTAATAGCTGTTGGTGTTTTCTATTATTTCTCATTTATGGCAGTGTAAGAAATCTCTTGCTGGAATCTCTGGGTTTAATAATTGCTGAAAAGCAGGAGGAACAGAAGATGGAGAGGATATCCTTTGCCAAGCTACCCTAATGCAAAGGGTGCTTACCAAGAGGGAACACTGCATCAAGAGGCTAAATTTTAATTTCTGTCTTGTTTTACACATTTTATTTTCCTCATGTTATTGAGCAGATAGACACAGGTACTTTTTCCCTACTCATGTTTTTCACAAGATTTCTCTGGGGTACTTGGCAGGACAGTTGGCTGAAATCACTTCTACTTTTTAAGTTGTGGGACTATTTCCACTTATGTCCTGATTCTCCAGGGTTTTGTTTCTGGTTCTTGCTCTGCCCACTGTTGGGAGGCTCTGGGGATCCACAGCCCAGCGCTGTGCTCTGCAGGTGTCCCTTGCATTGATGTGGTGCTTGAGCAAACCCAGGTTGTGTGGAGGGGACGTGCAGTGAAATGTGAGGTGTTAAAATTCCCCTTTTGACTCATTGCTGGGTAAAACTGAGAACAGTTTGCTTTAAATGCTCAGAAACCTCCAGGGATTTAGGACTGTGAAATGGGGCATCTCAGTGGTCGAGATGCATGGGCTGTCAGGGAGGACACAGTCCTTGCTCAGGATGAATTAAATGTGTATCTGGAGTGAGAGGGAACCCGGGGGATAGAATCATGGAATGGTTTGGATGGGAAGGGACCTTAAAGCCCATCTCATTCCAAACCCCTGCCATGGGCAGGGACACCTTCCACTATCCCAGGTTGCTCCAAGCCCTGTCCAACCTGGCCTTGGACACTTCCAGGGATCCAGGGTCAGCCACAGCTTCTCTGGGCAGCCTGTGCCAGGTCCTCACCACCCTTGGAACAATTTGTCTTTTAACTTGAATTTCTTAAACCTTCTAGACTGAGGAGTGCCAACAAACCCATACAGTGTGCAGAATCCTTCCTGCCTCTCAGAACCCTTCCCTGATGGGTGATGGGGACTTAAAACCCGGTGTCCTTTGCTCTGTCTGTCACACACATGATCCTGGCCAGACTGTCCCCTCATACACTGCTGCCTTTTGTGTGTCTGGGTCTTCCAAATGACATTGGCCACGGAGACCTGACAAAAAAGAAGTTGTGCTCTGCTGCATCTGGGAAGATGTGTCGTTTCTGTTCTCGGCAGAGATCCAAACTGCTTTGGAACAGACTGATGCCATTCCTCATTCCTCTGCATCCATGCTCTCTCCTCCCCATCCATCCAGCAAAAAATAAGGGCATCATGGATGATGCACATAAAGGACCTATTTTGATATATATTTGTTCATTTTTTTATTGTCAGCTTTGCACTTTTTTTTTTTGGTGGGGTGAAGATGGGGAACAACCGTCTGAGCTGAATGTCTGAAGTAAGACATCTGAATGCATTGCCTGGCTCAGAGAACAGGTCAGCAAAGCCATTTTCAAGTTGTTTGGCTGTTTTTCTTCATTAGCTGCAGTGTGGTGTGGGTGGGAAGATTCAGAAGATACCTTATACAGAGATATGTTATCTGGTGCGTGTGCTGTGGCTAAGTGGATATTGGATAACTGATGTCAAAAACCTTTGGCATGCAGATTATGGCTATTTACAGCTCCTTATTGCATTAAATTAATAAGAAAGACATGTGGACACAGAGGGTTTTAAAGAGTATGTTTACCTTGTTCTTTATGGTTTTTAAAAATCATTTAGTACAGGTTATTTGGGCTGGCAGTACTCAGCAAAAGGGGGTGGGTGGATGCAAGTTTGATAGGGAAAGAAAATAAAGATGGTTGTGGCTCTGCAGATCCATACTGGCTTAGAAACCTACTGAATGTTCCAGAGGCAACAGCTTTGTATGTGATATTCTGGACCTCTGGTAATCATGGAAAGGTTTGGGTTGGAAAGGACCTTAAAGCTCATCTCACTCCAACCCTCCTGCCGTGGGCAGGGACACCTTCCACTGGACCAGGTTGCTCCAAGCCCTGTCCAGCCTGGCCTTGGACACTTCCAGGGATGAAGGAAATGCTGGAGCAGTCCTGCTTGCAGTGATGTTTATGAAAACCAAAAGCCTATCCCAAACCTTTCCAGGTGCCTCATCCCCAGATGCACCTCTGGGGACATTCAGAGGGATAGCAGATCTGTCCAGGAGGAAAGGCTGGTGGAGCTGAGCTGAGGCAGAGGCAGGCAAACCTTCCTGGCTTGGTGTTTTCCACACTGCTATAGCTGGTTGAAGGGGACCAAACCTCCGAGGAAGACGGGCTTGGTTCCGTTTGACCAGCCAGAGCAGAGCATAGCTCTGGACCACAGCACGCGCTCGGCTCCGCTGCTCCTGACCTGCAACGGGAATGGCACACGTGAGACAGGGGAGATGGGGACTGGCATCTGCTCAGAGGGAGAGAGGGGTGGTGCAGCACTTATGACACCAGCTTAGGAGACCTCACCATTCTCCATAGGATCATAGAATGGTTTGTGTTGGAAGAGACCTTAAAGTTCATCTCATTCACCTTTTGCCATGGTCAGGGACACCTTCCACTATCCCAGGGTGCTCCAAGCCCCATCCGACCTGGCCCTGGACACTGCCAGGGATCCAGAGGCAGCCACAGCTTCTCTGGACAGCCTGTGCCAGGGTCTCCCCACCTTCACAGGGAAGAATTTCATGCTAACATCTAATCTAATTCTACTCTCTGTCGGTTTGAAGCCATTCCCCCTTAACCTGTCACTTCAGGCTCTTGTAAACAGTCTCTCCCCATCTTTCCTGTAGGCTCCTTCAGGCACTGGAAGGCCACAGTTAAGTCCCTCCAAAGCCGTCTCTTCTCCAGACTGAACAATCCCAATTCTCTCAGCCTTTCCCCATATCAGAGCTGCTCCATCCCTCTGATATCTTCCTGCCTCCTCTGGACTTGCTCCAACAGCCCCATGCCCTTCCTGCGCTGAGACGCCAGAGCAGGAGAGGTGCTCATCTGCAGGCTCTGCAGATGAGGTGCTGGTACATCCATTTTGGTCTGTGCATGGGGCCTTGTGATGCCCTGATTCCTGGAGGGTTTCAGGACTGGGGTAATTTTCTCGCTAATGCATAAATCAGCAGGACTGAAATGTGGGGATAAGCCTCAGCAGGCAAATTCTGCATCCCTGTCTCGATGTTTCATAGATTTCTGGCTTTATTTGGTATCTGGTCCCAGCTCACGAGCCTGGATATGGGTAAGGAGCAAAGTCTTGAGTAATTTAGAGGATTGGCCCATCCTGAGCCACAGCAGCAAATCAATGGAGGTTTATCTTAGAATCCTACAATCACAGAATGGTTTGGGTTGGAAAGGATTTAAAGATGATCTCGTCCCAACCCCCCTGCCATGGGGGCACCTTCATACAGCTCTTTTCTTCCTGCTTCTTCCTCTTTCCCTATTTTTCCTCTCTTTCTTGTTCTTCTTTTTATTTTTAATTTTTTTTTTTAAGTAGTGAAAAAAAGGAAAAGTGGGAGGGAGGAAAGACATCTCCTTTGTCCATTGAAGGGAAGTCACCTGCCAGTTGTCAGTCAGGCATCACTTTTCAGAGCCACCCTGAGCCCTCCAGCTGTACCTGGAGCCTCAGCGAGGAGACAGCTGCCAGAGACCACAAGCACCAGGGCATGGGGCAGCTTCCAAACAGGACAAAAGCAGCATTTTTCCAACCCTGTGCATAGGCCCCTTTCCATGTGTGTGTGGTTTTTCAGGGACTTAGAGTCATAGGATCACTAAGGTCAGAAAAGGCCTCTAAGATCTAAGGCCTTCCTCTTCCTCTAAGTCCAAGTGACTTGATACATTTTTATCTGAAAAACATTTGGATTAGGAGGGGGTTTTCCCTCTTTTTTATTTTCTTTTTTAAAATTCCCTTTGTCTTCTCATTGCTCAGTGTTGGGAGGAATATTAATTTGAGTAACCTCTGGGCTCCTGTGCTTGCTTCATACTTTCTCTTTGTTCATTGGGGTATTTATTAACAAGGGAAGCATCGGCAACTTAAACTCTATATCCCCTATGGAAGCATCTACCTTACTGCTAAAGAAATACCTCCTGCAAGCCTCCAGTTACAAAACTCCCTTCATACTCTGTCCCATCAGCACTAGAATGTTTCAAACCTGACAGAATTTAGGAAGAATTAGAGTTTTTTACCCTCTGTCATGATCTGGGTGTGGATACACAACCAGAGGATGGAGGGTGTTACGTGCATTACTACAGAGGGAAGAACAGAGTTAAAACAGTGGCCTTGCCCCCCAGACAGGCTATAAGTTTTCCCAAACCTCAGCCCCATGTCTAGGTTATTTCTTCTCCTGTGTCCTTGCCTGTGTGTGTGCCCCTGTAACTCAATCCTGGCCCGTGCTGTGCAGGAAGAGTCGCTGCTGATCCCGGGCTCCGGCAGAACAGGCCGGGAACAGCTGCAGAAAGTAAATAGGGGATGGGATTCCACTCCAGGGTTAAACCCCAAATGTGTGCAGTCAGTCAAGGCTAGGGACAGGCTCAGCTGGCCAGCCAGGAGGTTTGGCTTCATTTGCCAACACCTGAGCACCTGGCACCATCCACGGAACCACAGGTTGTCTGGGACAGCCACATGTGATGCCAGGTGTGGCACAGCAGAAAGCTGAAGAAAAGCTAGAAGCCACGGGACTATTCTTAGGCTGACTCCAAAGGTATTGGGAACATTTTTTTTTTCTGGCAACTAAATAAAGTCCACAGTTCCACAGACTGCAACAGGTTTTCGTCACCATAGAGATGAAGACACCACCAGATGCAGAAAGGAAGTGTTCGGTTTGAGACGTGGACAATCGGTTGATCAGCAAAGTCAGGGAGGGAACACGGGTCAGGATTTGCACCCCTGCCTGCTCATTCCATCAGGTGTCTTTTTGTCTGGCCTAGTTTTTATGATTAGAATCATAAAATGCTTTGGTTACAGGGGACATTAAGCATCATTCCACCCCCTGCCATGGGTACTACCTATTCCACACCTTCCGCTATCCCAGGGTGCTCCAAGCCCCGTCCAACAGGGCCTTGGACATTGCCAGGGATCCAGGGGCAGCCACAGCTTCTCTTGGCAACCTGTGCCTGGGCCTCCCCACCCTCACAGGGAACAATTCCTTCCCAATATCCCATCCATCGCTGTCCTCTGGCACTAGGAAGCCATTCCCTGTGTCCTGTCCCTCCATCCCTTGTCCCAAGTCCCTCTCCAGCTCTCCTGGAGCCCCTTCAGGCCCTGGCAGGGGCTCTGAGGTCTCCCTGGATCCTTCTCTTCTCCAGGTGAACACCCCCAGCTCTCCCAGACTGGCTCCAGAGCAAAGGGGCTCCAGCCTTCAGAGCATCTCCGTGGCCTCCTCTGGATTCACTCCAGCAGCTCCACACTCTTCTGCTGTTGGACCCCAGATCTCAAGGCAGCTCTGCAGGTGGGGTCTCACCTGAGCAGGGCAGAGGGGCAGAATCCCCTCTCTTAGCCCGCTGGCCATTCTTCCTTTAACGCAGTCCAGAAGGAAAAAAAGGATAATTTTTCTTGGCTCGATTTCTCTTCTGAGTTATCATAACCTAAGAGCTGTACAAGGGCAGAGTGAAATAATGGCTTGACGAGCGCTTTCCTGAATTACATCTGGGGGACCACAGGGCCTGGGTCAGATGCAGAAGCCTTGGCTTTGATTCAGACTGAAATTTTGCAAAGCATCTTGGTGGCTAAGGAACATAAATGTCATTGGTTTCAGGGTCTATATTGGTACATTATACAGGGCTGAGGTTCAGGCACAGGAACTCAGCGGTTTCTGCTGTGTTTAGCACAGTTGCTGGCACAGTTTTGACCTGTGTCAGCTGGGACTGACCCTAACAGTTCCTAAGCTCAGCTTTACACTTAGAACTGGTCAAGGGCCATTCCCAGTCAGGAGTTTGAAGATGGTTAAGTTGTGACAATTAATCACTGAAACATACATATTGTTTTTAAGCTTCTAACTAGATCAGGTTTGTTGAGGGTAATTTGGGGTGGAATTCCTAAAATTTCCCATGGGAAATGAAGGTCTGAAAACCTTTCAGACCTAGGCCACAATGGTAACAACAGTTGCTTTAAAAATTTTCCTAAATTCTTTCTTAAAATAAATTCAGACTGACTGAAAACTGCCTTAAGTTTTGAATATTTGACCTATAGTGGAAGAAGGTAATGTAGGAGAAATGGTTTGAATGCTTCAGCTCCATGTAACAGGATCTTGAAGAAATCCTGGAAATATCCAGAATATCTCCAGGCTGTCCTAGAGGGGTTAAAGGCAACTGGTCTGCTGTTTGCAAAAAAAATACACTGAGCTCATTGTTACACGATGTTATTAGAGCACAGAATTTAACAGTGCTCAGAGGAGGAAAAGACATTTGTGACATGGCAAGACTGTCTTGAGGTATGATAATACAGATTTGGGAAAAGAATCCCGTTGTTTTTGACAAGGCTGTGTGCCTGCTTAGCTCCACAGGATCATATTAATTAGGAGGTGACTTCCTGCAGCTTGTCCTGTTACTGTACCGAGACAGTGCAATGAATTCACCTTCAACAATCCACTACAGCAATTCCTGTATCTGTAGCATTCATTTTAATCCCCTTAAAGAAGATCTTGTTATGAATTTCTGGGAGTAAAGAGGAGAATTTTGTGACACCTGGATCATACTGTTTCATTCCTCACAAGTCAATCCTACCCAGCGCTATTTAATTCTTCCTCTGTGTCACTTAATCCAAAGTGTTTTCCACCATCTGAGAATGGATGGCAACATGAAATAGGGTAGATTTAGATTAGATATTGGGAAGGAATTGTCCCCTGTGAGGGTGGAGAGGCCCTGGCACAGGTTGCCCAGAGAAGATGTGGCTGCCCCTGGATCCCTGGCAGTGTCCAAGGCCAGGCTGGATAGGGCTTGGAGCACCCTGGGGTAGAGAAGTGTTGGAAGTAGATGAGCTTTAAGGTCCCCAAACCATTCTGTGACTGTGAATTATTCATGCTCTCTGGGATGTACTGATTTTCAGAAAGCCCTTGAAAAGCACTGTCAGGACAGTGTGAATATTATTTGGATTGGGTGAAACCTGTATTCTACTTACTGCAAGCTTTTTCCAGAGAAAGGTGTACAGAATACGTCCTAGTTATCAAATTTGCATGGACTCAGGAGTTTGCAACATTTTTAAATGTTCAGATCCCTATGTGCTGCTTTCTGTGGGTACTGAGGGCACTGTAAAGTGAATATAAACTGCCTGGCTCTATTGGACAAAGTCAAATTCCAATAAAATGCAGTCACAGGAAGTCTTTGCACTCCTTGCAGCCACTGGGAGCACAGGACACGGGCGATGTCTCCCTGAAACCACACACTTCCTTACATTCCATAGCAGCCTAATCCATATGGGGATATAAAGAAGCATGTCATCTCATAAGAGAAGTCTGGACTGTGCCTTCTGGCCAGCAGGACAGCTCTCCATCCTCCACTCCTGAAGGGGTAGTGTTGTTCCTCAGACGCGTTTCAGAGCCAACAGTCTGCTTTGTCCTTGGAAAAGCAGTGACAGCACAACCCTTGTAAATTCCCTGGTGCCCTGGAGCAATTTGGGATGTTTTGGAAGGATACTTTCAGGTGGTTCAGATTTTTCCAGTGTGTCAGCAAGCATTCCTGTGTATGTCTCTGCACAGTGCTCAAGGCTGGAATCTCATGGAAGTGCATGCTGGAGAAGGTCTCGGACTTGTTTTGACAGCCCTGAAATCCTCAAAAACTAGTTTGCTGTAAAAAAAAGTCACATGAGTGAGAGGTGATAGATTGTGTTCTTTGCTTTCACTTTATCGTTATTATTGGTATTGAGGCAGGGCCTTGAGGACCTGGCTGAGCAGAGGAGCTGCTCATACACACACAGGGATGTGGTCCCTGCCCTGGAGAGCTGCCTGGGCAAGCAGGCAGTGCCTTCAGAACCAGCAGCTCACCAGAGCCTGGCCTGGCTCATCAGAAACAAGCTTTAAGTCCAAGGGGCACAGAGGGGTTTGGGTCAGAGGGAGCTGGAGGGCTCAAAGCAGGAGCAGCTTAGATCAGCTTTCTCAGCACCATGTTTAGTTGAGCTTGAATCTCTCCAAGCATGGAGTTCCCTCAGTCTTTTGGGGTCTGTTTCCCAGAGTGTGACCAAGATGATGGTGAAAAACCTGTTTGGTGATATTTAGTTGGAATTTCCCATTTTCCAACTTGTGCTGTGCCCTGATGCACCTTTGGGAGGAGTCTGTCAGAGCAGCACAGAGGGCAGGACACGTGGATGGATTTCTGCATTTGACAATAGAAATGATCATCAGAAGTGAAAAGCAAGATACCCTGGTGTCCCCTCCTGTACTAATCCTTGATTTGGGGTTGTTGCACACTCTCATCCTCAGCAGTGCTGGCATGCTCAGGGATGCTCAAACGGAGTTATGGCCATGTTTTGGGAAACAACTGGTTGGAATCAATTTGTTCATGGAGCAGATTTACAAAGATGAGTTATTTCTAAGTGGAAGCATCTCTGAGGATGGAAAAGGGGAGGGAATACCCAAGTTTCTAATACACAACCACTCCACACAAGTATATAGGACAGGAAAAGAAAATAAACCTTTCTCTCATGTTTTCTCTTCCAAAAGAGCCAAAAGACTAAGTAACGACCTCAGGTGATGAGAAGCACTAAAATCAGAGCGGGAATAACCCCAAGCTTTGAAGTGAGCATAAATCCTCTTTGAAGGCAGACCCCAGTGAGGGTCTGCTGGCCCAGCACAGACTCCAGAGCACAGGGCAGCACTGCACACACTCCTCAGAGGCTCCAGCTCTCCCTGGAGCATGGTTCCCTCTCCCCAGCTTTGCTGTCACTCTCCAGGCATTTTAGTGTGTTGGAGAAGTTGGATCAGAGTCTCTCTCCATGCCTGCAGGGCTCTCCATCCTCCCCTGTGACAGAGGTGTTCCCCTGCATGATGCTGCTTCAGGAAATACCACTTTTGCAATGTCCCCAAGTGTCTGACACTGCTGATTTTTCACACCTCACATGCAACCACCTCGATTTCTCTGCCCCTGTATTCTCCCCCTCTCAGCGGCTCAAACCTGTGACAGTGCCTGATGTAAGGATGTCTGCAACAGGGTTTAGGATGGAAATCCATCCCATGGCATTGCTCATCCTAATACTCAGTTGGAGCAATGGATTTACAGACTGAAGAGTGTACTAATGGCTCAAATTTATTTTCACATGAAAACTTCATGATTATGATATTGTACATGCTGCTCTAAGTAATTTTGCTTGTACAAAAATCCCTATTGACTGCAGTGGAGGGATGAATGGTTTTGGGGGAAGATGCTTGTTTGTCTTAAAGCCAGATAAAGACTTTTCTTCGTGATTTCTAGAGAAATTCATGGCAGGGAATTTCACATATTCATTATTTCAATAACCTCAGTACCTGATTAAACAAATAAATGCAAATTCTACAGAGAGCGATGAGTAATGCAGTGACCCAGGGAATTATACTATTTATAAGTTCCCAAAATCAGGAGTGGTGTCTGAATTTCCATTATTTATAGATTTTTACACCAAGCACAGCAGAGGTGTTAAAAATATCCACAGCAAAGCATTCCCTTTTTTTTTTAATGTAAGTCAGATCAATGTTATAGGAGCATTCACTACGTTTAATTTGAGATTAAGAACTCAATGTAATATTTACTTCCCAGTTAGATGAAGACCTTTTACTCAGAGGGGGTGAGGAAGATGAGCCTTGCTGATGTCAGGGTAAAACTCCCAGAGATTTCAGCAGAGCCATGACACAGGCTGTGGGTCCCCAGACTTTTGTGTGCATAAATCTGTTTACATGAGCTATCAGCAATAATGAACGAAGAGATATTTCTTCTTACGCTTGTTAGCCCTCAGTTTAAAGCTATTATACCTGCTTGCTGGTAGCATTTTCTTACATTTCTCATAGGCGTGTGTCAAAGTACCATGGAAATTCTGGGGTCAGAAATGGGTTCAGAGTGATTAATGAGGAAACAGACTTAATTACTTGGAGCATCCTTGATCCCAAACATGTAGGTAGGTAAATATTCCTTATTTATGTACATTATTCTGGTCCAGATTGTGGACTGGGGTTTTAAAATCTTATGTTGGTACAAGTGGGAACTTACTGATGATATTAAAACCTAATTGGAGCAAGGTTGGTATTAAATACACTGACTGGAATGAACCAGGACTGTTGCAGTGAAGACTCACTAAGCTGAATTTCCAAACCACACTGTTCCAAGACTTATAAAACCCAAAACAGGCAGAATGAAGAAATGTGGATAAGGAAATTCTGGCTAAATTGTTAGAAGTTAAGGAGCTGACTGGGACAGATACTTGAGTACCAAAGATTGGCAGGAATGGCCATAAAATCCAGGGAGGAAAAGAAGGAAAAGAAGGAAGTCAGTAGGATATACATGCAACCATGTACAGCCAGTATCTCTCTTTTTGCCTACCCTGGAATATTATATTCCTTGTGAACAGCAGATATGCATACTAAGAGCCAACAGTCCATGCCTTTTGGAGCCACTTGGAGTAACCCAATCATCTGAGGCATATCCAGAGCCACATCTGTCCCTGCCTGGTGTGAGGAAGAGAAGGAGGAAAGAATGGGGCAGCTGTCCTCCAAGGGTCCCTGTGACTGGGAGGGTTTGTCACCAGGGCAAGATGGGGGGTGATACTCCCAAAATGGGCTTTCTGATGCGCCTGGCATTCTGGCAGTCACTCATCTGGGCTCTCTGTCAAGCTTCTTTTTCCACCCTGGACTGCAGGATGAATTCTTTCCTGGGAGCAGTTGTTACTGGAAAGAGGGAAGCAGCTTAGCCTTTGGTTTTCCTGTCTACACTCCCATGCACAGAGAGGTGCATGGATGTGACAGCAGTGCAAAGAAGGGAAGGGGTAAACAGGAATCATCCCACTGATCTGAAAGGGGAATCCCCTTCCTAATACTCTGCCCTTCTCCATGGTAAAGATTTGTTTGGAATTTACCACCTCATTGTCTGCTATCTGCACCAAAAGGCACCTCACACGAGGCAAAAAACTCATGTAGAGCCTTTTCTTGTCTCTTTTTCAATTTTCTGTGGGCAAGTCAGTCGGATTAACATTTTAGCCTTGTAAGCCAACTTAGTTATCTCAGGGTAGATTTTTGAAGCAGAGTTTCATCTTAACCCTGTCTTAACCACAGCCTCCAGGAAGCTTAAAATGCAAGAAATCAAGTTTGCATCTGTCTGCAAAATATTGCCTGTATCTAACCAGAGACTATATTTAGGCCCTTGGGTTTTGGAGATGTTTCAAGAACCTGTTTTTCATTAAATTCTGGTGGGGTTTCATGGTAGTGTCTCAAAGTTCATTGAGTTTGCTCCATAAACTGTGGTGATCAGCTCCCTGTCTCAGTGGCAATAAGGCCTCACCGAGCACCTCTGAAAACATCACCCAGTCCCTTTAATTCCTTAAAAAGGGGAGGTACAAAGGAGAAAATAAATGAGTTGCTCAAAGTTATTTAGAAAGGCTGTGCCAAGATCACCAGCAGTCCTTGTGAGGTGGCTGTTCATCCTACTTGTGTCCTTGTTTGATTTTATCTCAGTATAAAAAGATGTTGATATTATGGCTCTCTAAGTTATATTTTCTGTTTTATCTGGTGATTCCAAACTGAGATCTTGGGTCTGGTTTAGCCCCATCGTATTTTATTTAACCAGTCTGATTTTTTTCACCAGATAAGAGTGACTGCTCTTGAGCAGAGCCCATCAGCATTCCCCGATTTTTTTTTGGGGGGGAGGGGGTGGGGGTGAAACTGAGGCACAGAGGTGCAATAATTGCCCTGGAACAAGCTGGAGTGCCTGTAGCAATGTCCATACATATTCAGCATGGCCTCCCTTGCTCTGTGGTTTTCCCTTTTCCCCCATATCTTGAATGCAAATTAATTTAACGGTGTGGTTCAGGGTAACTCTCTCTTGAGAAGCCCGGTAGGATTTCTGCCACTGGCTTGTAAAAGAGGGAAATCATCTTTGTCTTTTTACTGCACCTAAGACTGTTTATCTGGGGATTTTTGAGTCTCCTCATGTCACAAACGCTTTCCCAGGCTGGAGCTCCTGGAGGGCAGGAAGCCTCCTGTAAAGCCTTGGGAAAGAGGACAGTGCCCTTTTCCTCTAATTGCTTTGTTTTTTGGCTAGTTCCTCTCCTTATGATCCAAGAACAGGGAAATGAGGGGATGAGCTGAGACAAGAGGAGGATAAACACGTGCTGGGCTTTGGCAGCTTCAATCATTCATTCCCAGTTAAATTAACCAATACTGCTAACAGGCTGGGAAAACAAGGAACAGCCACCCATGGAGAGCAAGGACCCACAGACAGGGCCCAGCAGTGTGTCCAGAGGGGGCTGCCTCCCTCTGTTGACTCCAGACGGAGCCAGAGTGCCTGTGCTCAGCATTTAAACTCCCCACTTAAGGGTCTGAGGGTAACAGGGATGGATTTGGACCTGTGGATGTCTGTACTCCTGGTTTCCATTGGTGAAATGAAGAAAACACTTCATTGTCCAATAATGATTCTAGAGCAATAAATAAATCAAAAATAGTGTGGGGATAACATAATTTAACAGCTGGGCATGGTGACAGGGAGGCACTAGTGGGAACCTGCTGGTCACCACTTATTTCAAGGTGAGAATTAAAATCAGAAGGTCACTTCCCATGGAAGGTATTCATCACCTGGGCACCCTCTGCTGTCTAAGAAGGCTCCTTGGGAGCAATCTGAGATTGCAGAGCTTCCCAGGGGGTGAAACTGTTGCCCCTGCCTACCCTACAGCCCGTCCTCAGCAGTCCCTGTACCCCCTGGGTCCCTGAAGGGTTGAATTGTGAGAGGAGAGACTTGGCCAACAGGGCTGCAAACACCAACCCTGCTGCCCTTGAGAGCAGAAGCCCGGTTTTGAAGATGCTCCTGAAAAATCAAACACATCCCTGGGGTTTGTCTGTCCACAGCTAAGAGCCTGACCACACCCACTTCGAAAGGATGCTTCAACGCCACAGCCATAGATCACATCCAGGCAGAGTGGTCTGATCCCTGGGAATTTGGTAAGGAGTCTGGGGCCCTGTTTGAACCATGAGGACACCACCCCACCTCCTTTCCCTTTTCCATCTGTGGCACCTTCTGCCCTGCCCAGAGTTCATTAGGATGCTTTCCACAACCCTGGATGTGAGGCGCTGGCTGCTGCCTGTGCATTCCAAGCTTGGCCATAAATCTCACACACAGGAGGGGCACCTCACACGAGGCAAAAAAAAAAGAAAAGAAAATAAAAAAAAGAAATTGCAGACGTTACCTTCAGCAAAGAAGCAGTTAGTCCTTTCATCCTCCTCTCTTGGGTCCTTTGTGGCTTTATGGCACCCCAGAGGTGTTATCTGTGTTGGCATCTTCAGCGAGGGGTGGGATTCATCCTTTCCAAGGCTTCCCCAAGGAAGCAGGAGATGGTGTGGTCAGAAATGCTCTCCAGCAAGCAGCCTATGCCTGGGGCTGCCCACAAGTCTCTTGAAGCAGCTGATCCTAATGACCCCTCTCTGTGTGTGTGAGTGTGTTTGGGGATTTGGGCATTTCCCCCTCTCCTACGCTCCTCTACACCAATGCCTCCTTTTTTCTTGTTTTTTTTTTTTTTTCTTTCTCCCTTTTCTCTAGGGATAACTATGTTAAATTTCCCAACCTTCCATCAGTTTTCTACCACCTGGGCTCATTTCCCCCCACCTCGCGCTTGCCGGCTCTATGGCTAAAGGTTTTCCATCAATATTCCTGTCTCATCCTGCTCAAGGCAGCGCAGCCTCCAGCCACCCTGGCCTCGGGCTGGCTCTTCACCCGCCGCTGCCCGTCCCCGCCTTGCTGTGCCCCGAGGATGCTCCTGCCATCCCTGCCCTGCCCGGCTGTCCCCGTCCCTTTTGTACCGCCCGCCCCCGCGGCCAGCCCCCTCCCGGCCCCGG
>VYZQ01041897.1:7196-33220 GCA_013400655.1 Mystacornis crossleyi | reverse complement strand
GCTCCAGTACCTCAATGTACTTCCTGAACTGAGGGTTTCAGAACTGGACCCAGTACTCAAGATGTGGTCTCACCAGTGCCAAATACAGAGGAAGAAGCATTTCCCTAGTCCTGCTGGCAACACTATTCCTGATACAGGGAATTTCTGAATGTAACAGGTAGAAGCAGTCATCAAACATGACTGACATGAATGTCTATGGGGTGAGTTTTCCAATTCACTCTAGGTTATACTAGAAAGTATTGAACTTAGTACTGTGTACAAGTTATCTGCATAATCTTTACAGTACTTAAAAATAACCCAACTGAAGAAAAAATGGGCCAAATTACCTTGGACATCTAACTGAGAAACTGCACATTGGGAACTGCACGTCTGGGCTTTTGTCTGTTCTGAAAAGCAAATGCCACAGCAAAGCTGCACACTACAGAACACTTCAGCCACTCTTCCAAATGAGTGAACAGCAGAAGCAGCAAGAAGCTATCATGAAATGCCCAACAACCATAGTGTCAAAAAGAGTCAGGGAATTAGTGTTTCTTTCATACCCTGAAGGGAGCTTACATGCTCAAAGAAGTCTAGAGGATTTAAGAAGCTGGCCAGGGAGAAAGTAGCCCATACAAAAGCAGCTCAGAGCTGTTGTGAAAAGGTAGCTGAACATGGAGAGATGGCATAGAGGAAGAGCTCCTCCTAGTGTAGTTGGCCTTTAAAAGTTGACTTGAAAAATGTGAGTCACAATGGAGAAAAGCTGTCTAACCAAAGGGAAAAGATGTCTGTTGCTGCAGTTTAGTTTCAGTGTAAAAAAGAGGACATGACCGTATTCGTCCTGAACTACTACTTCCTCCTCAGTACAGGGGTAGCAGAAGCCCTACCTTCCCACCAGAGGAAAAGGAAGCATTGCCTTAATGACTTTTCTTTCCTCCCACAAATGCATCAGGACTTGCCCTTCACCTCCAGGCCAACAGGCTTCCTTTCCACTTTCTACACAAACAAAATACCCATATTAAACCAGAGAACTGTTTTGGGATGTTCAGCAAGGGAAGAAAATCTTACCAGCCAGGTAGTTTAGAAAATTTGTGAGCAAAATCAATATAGCCAGGTGCCTGTCCTGCAAGCTCTTTGAACCTCATTTCTCAGAGGTGTCATGACTGTTCCACAGTCTGTTTCTCAGATATGCAGATACACCTTTAAACCTATTGTCAGATAACTGTTCATCATCTTCTCTGTGTAACCTGAGAGAGAGAACATTCAGAGGATAATCAGAGATGTGTTCACATATGCTTAGTCACTGCCAACGTTCTCAAGCAGCAACATGCCAGGCAGCATCACAGCAGGCGGCACCACAGCTTCCATGTTTGACTAGGACAGTAGTCTCTAGGGAATCAGGACACTCTGCAAACAGCTCAGCTCTGTGACCTTGGTCAAGTCCCTTCACGACAGGGTGTCTATTTTTCATCTTGGCTTTGTTTTTACCTCTTTAGTCTGCAAAGACAGTAAGTAGTGCCAGTCCCATAAACGCACGTGTCAGGGATGATACAGCAGAGAACCGCGCAAGTCTAAGCCTTTTGCTGCTTCTGGAACTTATAATAAGAAAGGATTAATAAAGCTAAGGGATGATTACTTTAGAAGAACTGAGTTTCACCACATTAAGATAAGAAGGTCATTTAAACTGGCAACACTGGAGGAAGAGTCACAGAAAGGCAGAAGTATAACAGCAACAACAAAAGAGGTCTCATAGAATCGAAAGCATCTAACATCAAGCACACCAATTAAAATAAAAAAGGGAATGGTAATTAACTTGCTAAGGGGCAACCAGAAAGGGATAGAGTCTAATTTGAAGGACACATGATGAAATACTTTTCAGTTCTTATCAGAATAAATACTCAGTAGTTAATAATTCTGCAAGTCCCTAGAATTTAAAAGATAATGGTAAAATGTTTCCTTTCTGGAACAGATTCCACAGAAAAGTTTCTTCCTCAAACCCAGGACAGCCTTTTGTGAGAATTTTCAGATAATAGTTTGCATTCTGGAACATTTCAGGTGGTTCACATAATTACTAACAAAGTGTCAGCTCACTGATACTGACTACAATCCTCAGGCTTATTACTATTTTCCAACTATCAATTCTTGCCTTAAAATTAGCATTGTTCCCCTACTCCTGTGAAAATGTCTCCCCAAAAGAATCTACTCCAGGAGAATACAGCAACAATTCTGACTCACAAGGGTAATCCAGATATTCAGAGCAATTCCCCACCTTATTCTTGCTGACTAGTGTCTAATTAGCCCAATATATTCTTATTCCTTGGGGTTATCTGCTTGATGCCTACCATATTCTTTAATAGAAAGAAATGACCCATGAGCTCTGGAGACTGGAAAACAGTTATAGAACAGCCCATGCTTTCCTGGGATTAAGGTCCCAAGAGGTTGCTCAATAATAGTACATAAAGGAACCTCCAAAGAAGTATTCTTTGTCTGTGTGTGTCTCCCCAAAGGAACTGGAGATTTACTTCCAATCCTTTGAGGTTTCCCCATCTCAAAAAAAGAAATTCAAAAGATCTCATAAGGAGGCCTGCACCTTGGTTAAAAACACTTTATTTTCCATGCTGTCCATACCAGCACAGCTTTAGCAAAGCTACTTCAACTTGAGATTTTGCCAGATGCATCTGCTCCAGGGATGGGGTGGGAGGAAAGGAGACCGCCTTTCTGTTGTTTCTAGAAGCTGCTCAGCACTGTTGCCATTGGCTTTAATAAACAAATCAAGAACAACAGACGGGTGAAAAAGCAACCCATCTTTTCATTTTGACTTATTCTTCCCCCCACACCGCAGTCCTCTAAACCCTCTATGGACCGCATAAATGCTTCTCCCCAGGCAATTAACCTTTTTCTTCCTGCTCAGGAAGGATTAAACCCAATTATAATGAATCCTCCTCAGGTATTAGTGAAGACCTGTCTGACCACACACCTTTACACCCAGGAGAAAGATTTTTTTTCCCCCCCCCTCAGGATAGACAGAAGGCATTTCTCTGTTTTCTGCCTCTTCACACATGCTGCTGTGAATCCAGAATTATCCATAACCCCCAAAACTATTTCAGAAATATTCAGCAGCAGTGTAGAGTTTTTTGAAAGAAAGTGTGTGTACCTCCTACCCTTTTTACAAAAAAGTAGACTAGCCACGCTCACTGCTATTGCAGGCAGAAGAACAGCCCCACCTGCATGTAACAGCTTTGAAAAACTCATCTGCATTTGCTTTCTACCCAAACTACAACAAACAAATTGAGAGACTTCAGGGATTATTCCACTTTTAGCCTGTACTCATCTAAGAAGATTACCTTCCAAGATCAGCTTCCTATTTCATTTAGCTTTTTCTGGTTAAAGGGACAGGAGGAGTCATTCAAGTCTTCGGACTTTTTATATTTCCCTGTTAAGTTTCTGTTAGATGAGAAGGCCATGATACACCAGCAGCATAATAGTCTATGTGAAGTTGTTGTTACCAGAACAGGTTTTTACCTGTACATGCTCAACCAAATTTACCCATGTGAAACAAACCTGACATCCTCCTGCCTTTAACCTGTGCCTTACCAGCACCCTTTTTTTACTGCCTTGTCTTGACCTTCTGTTTACTGAAGTTGCTGTGATTGTCCAGTAGTGATGTCTGCAATCACCAGGCCTTGCCACTCGCAACACAGAACTTCCTGCAGCTTTCCCTGAGATGCTGAGATAGATAAACAAGTGACAAATATCACAGGACTGGGCCTTTAGGAGCATTGTTATCCTTCACAGCATCCAGCCTCTATTGAGAAGCTGCAATTAGACTAGAAAAATCCAAGTACCTCATAGTGACTAGTAGTGAAAGTGCACTGTGTATCCCTTGTCATCACACCATGAAATTAGCATTGATGGTGCCTGGTTTCAGCAATTAGGGTAAGACATCTGTTGCTTTCAGGTACAGCCCTCGCTCCATCTGTAGAATTCTTCAGTGGAGAAAACAGGAACCAGTGGACTCAACTGAGAGATGAGCTTTTTTGCTCAGACAACACCAGAGAGAAGAGTAGATCTCAGACACTCATCTCTGTGCAGTTGCCAGAAATGGGGGAAAAGAGTCTTTATTTTGTGATGTCACAGATTGATTGCTCTGATAACCCTGCAGCTGATCTCAGCCCAGTAGCTCTTATTTCAAACAACAAACACACAAACCAGAAAGCAAACAAAGCCTGGAACATTTAATTCCTTTAATTGTTTCGGTCTGGGACCTTTGGCTGCTGCATGCTTTTCATTCTACTTATTTTTAAAGCAGTGAATGAGATCCCTATGTATGGAACTACAAGGGAAACTACTCCAGACATCCTCAACATTCTCCCCTAGAAGATGTTGCTGAAGTGTTTCCAAAGGTGGCCAAGCATCCTGGAAGACAGAACACACCACCAAACCCAGGCAGAGAAAGCAGAAGAATGTCTCCACTGCCACAGGATTTGTGCTTTACGGTTTTCTGCTTGCCCATGAAAGAATGAGATGTCTTCATGCCCTGCAATTGGATGGTACTCATGCTCACAACACACTGTAGTGGTTTGATTCACATTTTCCCCTTTCTGTGAGATAAGAACAGGGAGGAATACAAAGCAGGCACCAAACTTTAAAGAATATAATGAAGTTTATTACTACAACTAAAAGTAGAATGGAATAAAAAGAAATTAAAGCAAA
Source organism: Mystacornis crossleyi (assembly GCA_013400655.1). Classification (NCBI taxonomy): domain Eukaryota; kingdom Metazoa; phylum Chordata; class Aves; order Passeriformes; family Timaliidae; genus Mystacornis; species Mystacornis crossleyi. The sequence continues at coordinate 28,531 of VYZQ01041897.1, read as the reverse complement.
TTAACCCCTTTTTTTCTCCAGCACCTCCTCCATCCACCTGTAATATAAAGACACAAACTTAAAAGCAATTCAGCTAGTTTGCCCCTCTATAACAATCTTATGTCAGTCCATTGAGTGAGAGAAGTCTCTTTTGCTCAGCTATGGAACTTTTCCACAAGAACAATCTTCTCATGGCATCCACGTCACAGCACAACCGCCATCTGGGGTGGTTTTCTGTTGACATGTGAGAGTCTCCTTTCCTTAATCACAGCTTTTCCACGACTGTGTTCAAGGATTCACCTTTAGCTGCAGGGGGTATAATTTTAAGGACAAGCACTTCCAGAAAAACAAAAGTTCTCTTCATCTATCTCCAGGATAAACCCCCCTCGCTATAGAGAGAAAACCTGTGGAAAAAAATTTAACGTCCTTCTGTAGGTAGCTCCTCTCATCAGATCGGGGCCAAGGTTAGCATTTCACCTCAGGCCTACACCTTGGTTTGAAACAGTCCAGGAAAAAAGAAGAAGAGAAAAAACAAATCCAAAATCATCTTCATCTCAGCTGGAAAGCTCTTTCCCCCCCAAAAAGCTTATAATGAAATTAAAAGGGAGTTTCTATATCTGAGTCCATCACCATAGGTTTACAAAAGAGCTTTCAGCTTCTAGCATCTCCTCTCTCTCCTCTCTCTAGGCTTCAGTCCTTTCTTCTGTGTCTTTGCCTTTCCTGGGAAAGGATTGCAGGTTTCATATCTCGGAGAAAAAACTTACAGCACTGAAGGAGCCAGTCCTCCCGTGCGGGGACCTTGAAAATTGGATGTTATCTCTTGTGAAGCGGCAGCCTTGGCTGTGCAGCTGTTTGCAGCCGGAGCTGGGTTTGAAGGGAAGTGGTGGGGGGGGAAGCATCTCAGCCCCGCCACCCCTGGGGCCGAGGGCTGTGGCCCCCCCACCCCTGGGGCTGAGGGGAGGAAGGTGAAGGCCATGGCCCCGCGGCGGAGCTGGACCATGGCCCGGCCTGGCCTCCCACCAGGCCTGCACCTGGGTTCGCGTTGGCAGGGCCCAGCCGGGCCCCGCCGGGCCGGCCCAGCCCCCCCCAGGGGGCTGAGCGGGCCCTCTGTTACCTCTGTCTTCGCCGGAAGAGCAAGAGAAAGATTCCCGCCCTCCATCTCCTTTTAATCTGAATTCACAGGGCGTACCCCTTCTCTAAGTGGCTCAATAGAGCTGTCGATATTCAAATTAGTTAATTGATTGGTTCTGTCCAGTTCTGGAGGAAATTACAGCACCTGTTGCTGCAAACCACTTCCTCCAGGAAACAGAGCCAAAAGGAAGAAAAACCTGAAAAGCAGGAAGAGATGTCAACCCATGACACACACCTACAAGGAACTCAGCAGTCTCAAACAAGATCAAAACAGAGGCACAGTGTCCTGTGTCTTAGCAGTGTTGGAGAACAGATGGAAGAGATCTCTTAGTGGATAATTATAGAAGATTTAACCACAGAGGAAAGAAGAGATCAGGTTAATTCTGCGGTGATTATTTTTTTAACTTGAAGCATGGTACTTCTTATCCATTTTACTGGGATGAGCACAGAGGAATAATATATGCAAATATCACCCCAGGACTCCAGTACCGCAAACTCAATTACTATAGAGACTATCCAGGCAAGTGTGTTTGTCACTCAGTGTTTGGGCATGATGCTATAGCTATGATCACATTATCCTCACCCTACATTGACTATCCATGACAAATTGATTTTACAGAGCCATAGCTATTTTTTAAGCAAATCACTACAGCAAATTGCATTAAATTAACTATGCAGCAAATCAGGCCTATACTTAATTGAAGTAAAATAGGACATTTGTACAGCAAGAAGATGAATGCATGATTAGCTGTTTTGCTGAGCTGGGATCCTATTGTCTAATAGCTGAACTTTTGTTTCAGTGGTCTTTAGGATATAGGCTTATAAATCTGCATGAAGCATCAGAGTCCAGTCTAGTTCAGTCACTGAAGGAATATATTCCCAGACCTCAGTTTTCACACCAAAGAGGGAAAGTGCATGAAATGAGAACACTCTCAGCCTTGCAAAATAAAGCGCACCATAAGGAAAGGTGCCACTGAGCTGACAGAAGATAGAGACATCCTGCATTCATCACTGACTTTCATCAGCTATGCTGTCATGGCATCAGCAGGGACAGGTGTATCCTGGGCTGTGTGACTCAACAGCCGTATGGTACCAGAAGTTTGATTCAAACGGCTCTCATTCAGCTTCCACTTGGAGCTGCGTGTTTCCCTGATCTCGCAGTGGGGACTCACCAATTCACATATGAAGGCCAAATGATTTTTTAAAGCCTCTGATTTGAGCTGGCTTCATTTTAGGGCTTCCAGCTTGAAATACTTACATCCCCAGGGGTGCACAGCTGACATACTTCTTACTCGAGCCATCTGAAGAGAATCAGGAGAGAGATGTCTCAAATTGGTAAAATTTGAGTCACCCTAAATCTCTGGTCACTCTTCATATATCTAGGCTTGAATGATAAGATCAGGAATATAGACAAGTCATCACAGCTGGGGAATGGGCAGATGAGTAAGATGACTTGTTTGTCTTAACTCTCACTGTTATGTTTAAAATATATCAGTATTTAAATATATCACCCACCTTCCTTCTTACATTGGTGAGGATTCAGAATAAGGTCAGTAAAGTGAATAAAGTTACAGTAAAACAGGCTAAGAACAGAAGCAGAGGTTTGGGTATTAAAAACACGGACCATAAACACACAGTTTTGATTGTTTCTTTCTCTCTGCCTTTAATCTGACAGGAACAAAAAGAAGCTGGGAGGATGAATGAATGTCACATGTGAAGAAAATCTCTGAGCTTTCAATTTCCTATTATAAACCAGGACTAGAACAGTAAAAAGCAGCAGAGGTCAGAAATGAGATACACTGAAAAAAAAGCAGTATTCACCCTCTTATTTCAGGGATAATGGTTTCAATCTGCTGTGTATGAAAAGAGACACTGGGAAAGAAAATCCAGAAGGAGCAGGATGTTTTACAGGGCAAGGGAGGGATACTGTTAATTGTCCTAGACCTATGTACGGTTCACTCTGAGGTTTCATAGCTGTAATTCTGCCATCCTACACCACAGTCTTTTACCTAAACCACAGAGCGAGTGCCCATGCCCTGCTTTGCTGTCTGGGAAGAGTCAGAAGATGAAGAACAATTCTGGAGCCATCCAGAAGCCAAGACCTCTGTCTCCATCCCAGCATACTCGAGAAGTGCAGATGTTTGGTTTCTGTTGGATTAAGCTTTTGGCTGGAGATTAAGCTTTGTTCTGGGTTAGCTGCTGATCCTAACTGGATAGCTTGCCTTCCTATCTGCCAAAATGGCTAGAGTAGCACACTGACTCTTTTGGTTCAGTCTGTCAACAATCAACATAATATCAAAACTATGTATTTTAAATGAAATGGAAAAAAAATGTTGGTATAGGCAGGAATTCTCAGTCTTTCCTCCCCACTGCTTACTTCCTTTGTTTACAAGTGCCTCCATTCCTCCTTCGGCCTGTTCAAAACTTGGAGAGAAAAAAGGAAATTGCTGACACCACTTCAGCCACTAAAGTGTGGATATTGAGGGAATCCAAGAAGAGCAAGACTTTCCTTTTATACACCAAGGTGGGAAGAGTGATGACTTGGTAAAATGAAGTTTATTATCTACATTCCACCTCAGAAACACTTCCTGACATTTACCATTTCTGGCACCATTAACCTCTGTGCATTAGGGTGGGGGGAACATAGTGGAGCAGTTAATGTTTTCAGGCCAGCAGCACTACAAAGCCATACTGGTGCCCCATAGGGCTCTGCAGGTTTTGGAGGGCACTTGCTAAAACCAGCTCCTTTCTCTTGTGCAGATTTCAGCATTTGAGGTAAATCCTGGTTTCCTTGGTTAATGTTCCTTCCTTACTAAAACATGGAAATTTGAAGCAGCTTTATCTCAGGCGGGATTTAGTAATAAGTGAGGTCCGTGTTCCTTTTGGTTCTCATCCAGTGTTACTGATTTCACCATTCAGTGAGCATAAAACATTCCCTTTGTAATTTAGTAGCATTTTCCACAGAGCCTGCAAGATATGAGCAAGAGCCTGCAATCATGAGACACAGAATAATGAAGAAATTAGTCCAGACTAAGGCCACTTTTCCTTTTCCTTCTTTTCAGGAACCAGTTGTAGGAAGGCCCATGTCTGTGCTGGTGCATGCTTTTGTCTTGCAAGTGACTGGGCTGCACAGGCACTCTTTGTTGGGACAGTCCCGCTTTAGCACGTGCCAGAACCTGGATGAGTACCACCTGCCTGTGCTGGGCCAGGCTGGTCCCAGAGGCTACTGAGGACCCTGGCTATGAGCTGGCACCCTGGCGTGCCTGTGTCTGCATTTGAGTTGTACTTATACTTACAGATATTTCAGGACTGGATTTTAGAGGGGCTGATGTCAAGGTTTGGATTGCTAAATCTCATGGCAATTCCTATTCTAGCAGGCCTTGCTCCTTTTAATCCTTCAGTATACAAAGCAGATAAATTAACAGTCATGCAGGATTGGGAGTAGGAGGAGGGAGCTTCTTTGTAAAACCTCATTAAAACATCTCTGCCTTGTCAGTGTGTACAGTGAGAACTCCATGAGAGCTTTCACTGCATCTTTGGACATAACTGTCTCCCTTGCATGGTTTTCTGAGCTGGCCAGCTAATGATTTCCTTGGCCAAGATATCTGCATTTCAAAAACACCATACTGTGACAAAGTGTCCATTTCTGCCTGCCTTTACAGAAGCAGACAGTTTTCCCACACAAATAGCCTTTTAACAGTTCAATGAGTAACTGCTGCTCCTCTGCTCAGGCTCAGTCCCAATACTTGGGCTGCAAGGTAGTGCACGAATGGGGATATTTGATCAATGCTGTTGTTATGATAAAAGCTATCCCTGACAGAGCTGTAGGTAAAATATCTCTTGGGAGCAGCATTTCCTGCTGGCTCCATATAGAAGGCTTGGCAGAATGCCCTGTGCTTTACAGATATTTTTTGCTGGTAACACAAAAATCCTCTTGCAGGGCTGTAGAGCAAGCCCCTTAAAGCCCTTGACCCTGAATGTGTAATCTCTCTGGAGACCCAATGCACATGAAGAAATATAATCTTCTTGAAGCATCTGCTGTCTGTGTTGTGTTAAAATATGACTGGGATGCAACTGTAAAGTCTCCAGCTCACTCATTGCAGAATCATTTACAGGGCAATAAAAAACCCACTCCCTCTCTATTACTTTAAGGAGGGATATTTTATCATGGCTGCAGCCTGAGAGGTTTCTGTATCCAACAGACATTTCACATGCTTTTGTGTCCTCGGAAGGCGACAGCACACAACAGATGGGAAATGGAGCCATTTTGCGAGGTCACGGTCATGGCATCACGTGCAAATCCTTTGCCCACTGGGACCTCATGGCACATGAGCCATGCTGGGGAAGCCAGGAAGAGCTTTCCTGCTTGTACCGTGACAACTGGCAAGGAGGCCTGGGAGGACAGCCTTGGCAAATGGATCGGTCTGACAGATCAGCTTTCCCGCTGGGCGTGAAAGGGAAGGAGAGACGTTTCTTTTCATAGAAGACACAGAGAAAAGGCGCATCTTCTGTTTTTGAAATTTCTTTATATATTTTTCTGAGCCAGTTCAGGACTTGGTCTCTGCTCTGAAGACATAGGTATAGGGAGCAGAAAAGAGTGCTTTAAATGCAGAACTAGCAAGGAAAGAACAATCAGGGTGGCTTGCCAATGATACTCAGATCTGCTCTTGTTTCAGTTTTCTGTATTTTTTTCCAGCACTGTGAACTCATGTCCTTGACGTGTGCCCTGCCCTTGCTCTTGGTCTCGGTCTTCCCTTCCCCACTTCTCCCTTTAATGCTGGTGTCCTCATTTTCCCTTTTGTACATATGACCCTTTCACTATGCAGGGATTAGTATCTCACTCATAAATATCTGAAATAAATAGGCAGATGATCTAATTTTCTGGGTTTTGTAGGGCTAGTGAGACAGACTGGCATGGGGAGAAGGGTATGTTCTAGCAGGTCAGCTGAAGAAAACTTGTTGGGTACAGGATGAGTAATGTGAAACACCAGCATTGGTCCAGGAGGGAGACCTCAGGGGGCAGGGACAAGGTAGTAAAACATAAAGGCCAGGCAAATATGGAAGAGCAAAAGACAAGGTCAAAGGTGTCTCTGCCTCTCCCATTTGTTACGTATCTTCCAGGGAGAAAGGACAAAGGTGGGGTACATGAGACGAAAAAGGGGACCAGAAATCCACCCTAGCTGCAGGTGGTTCAAGTTGTTGGTAACTCATTCAGGAAGAGATGGCAGAGGAGCCAAGAAAAATGCTGGTCTAGTGAGATGGTGGCAAGCTCGGAGGGAGGCAGAGGTCTGGAACACGGGGAGATGGCAGTAAAAGCTGCATAACTGGATGGGAGTGCTGGGGACTGGGGACACAGCTGATCTGAATAGGGATTCCTGAGGAAGGAGAGACAACAGAGTGGCCATAAGGAGGTGACACCAAAGAGCTGGAGGTAACAATGCTGTGAAGCCCCAGCCAAGAAAGTGTTGTCTGGTGGCAAGGATTAAGTCACCAGATCCAAAACAGGAAATAGAGATGAACACTAAAGCCCTAACAGGCAGTAAGACCTTGCCAGGAGGCAGCTAGTGAGACAGAGAGGAAGGACAGGATGGGCAATAGAAGATAAAGCAGAGAAATAAGGTTTAATGAACCATACATGATAGCAGTCAAGGCCAGGCTTACTGCTGGCTTTGCCGGCAGCCATAAGGTTGCAGGCAGCCTTGCTGGGACAGTGTAACACCACAAGCTTCATGCTGGGTGCGTGCCCAGAGGTCAGTGGCCAGGAAAACTGCAGCCTGTGCTATTGTTTGGAGATGTTTGTGCTACTTTCAGCAGTCATGCAGCACAAAGCCCCACCATAAGCACACTGCTGGGGGCCATGCTGCCCTTGCTGCAAGATCAAAGGACAGCTGTGCTTTGTCATCACACTTACCAAGCAAAGTATCATTATCACTACCATGCTAACTCCAATCAGCGTCTGCTGAAGAGCCAGTTCACCATCCAGTGACACTAAAAATCTGTTTTGCTAGAGAATGCCAGCATCTGGCTAAGGTGGACGCCTGTGTGTCACCTGAAGAGGAGTCGCACAGAGAAGGCTCCTAGTGTGTCACAAGCCATGCTCCACTCTGGTGTTGCTGGCATGCTGAAATCGTTATCAGGGATTTACCTTCCTGTGTGGCAGACAAGGCTGGATGGAACGGGTCAACAGAGGTACCTCTTGGACATTTTGGTCAAGCTCTTTTATTGGTGGAACAGAGCTGGGATGTTTACTCTTATCCTTGAAAATTTCAAGAAACTTTTTATAATGCTTACTGTCTCTGATAGCATAGCACTTACAGATCCGGTCAGGGACATGCTCACATCAATGTGACAACATAAACACAAGGCCTGGCCTGAAGAATTTGCAGTGTGACTGAGATTGGAGACAGCAGACCAATCCACAGGATTGGATCCAGTGGCCAAAAGATGGAGTAGCACAAGAACAGAACATCTAGGATCAACATTACAGCCTGGGTGGGAGTACTTTTGGTTGATGTCTTAGCTGAGGAAGAGGAATGGACGGGATGGGTTTGACTCAGCAGGGTACACACTGCTCTCCGTAGCAATAATAGAGTCCCTACAGACTGAAAGCCAAACCCTATCAAAGGAACCAGAATGTCCCCAAGTTATAACTCCCCTTTTTTTTAAAGATGAAGCAGGATAGTATGGTATGTTGCCTTAGACTTAATCTGATTTAGACACCATATGTAAAACATGTTTGAAAAACCTAGGCCTAACTTCCCTCTCTGAGCTGACTGCTTAACAATTAAAGGCTTTAATCCCCTGACACATCTAACTGAGGCCATACCGAAGCACACACACATGCAGCTTGCAAGGTCAAGAACATTCAACTTAGATCTTAACCTTTCTCATATGTATGTGAGCTTTATTTTGGATAGTCTCTGGATTTCATCTGTTCAAAAAGTGGCAGTGAGTGGGCAGCTAAACAGGGGATGGCTCTTCTTTGCTGGTAGAAGTTACAATGCAGCACGTATGCCATCAGCTATGTTTGTGCATTTAAACACACTCACTATGTGTATACGCATTTATGTGAAGGATGAGGTGAAATTATGTACTATTCTACATTCTCTGAAACTCAAATAGATTGACCAGAGAAGCTTTTTTTGCTGAATTTAGCCTTGAAAACCTATTGTGTACCATTATGTGGAAGGCTGAGCAAATGCACTGAACAGTAATTGCATACTTGCTGCTATACTTCTACCTGAAGGCAAGTGTGTAAAATGATCTCTGCTTTTCAAAGCACTGGCAACTGCAACTGTTGTAGGCTTCAATGGAAGATACAGCTCATCAGCAATCATTTAACACAGCATTTTTGTTCAGTTGCCAAAGGTGGGGTTCAGACCTAGGATAGGGGGGCTTGGATACCTGTCACTGCAGCATGGGCTTGCAGTGGAGATAAAGCATGAAAAAGGACAGGATACCCCAAAGGAGCTGCTGGAGAAAGAGGAGAAGTAGGAAGAGCTGTGGTATCAGATGAGTGGTCTGACAACAGAAACAGCATCATAGACAAGCTCTGCAGTAACGGCAACATGAGCAGATAGAGCAGATGGTCACCTCAGTTTAGCCTTTAACATAGCTTGTTGCCCCTGGCAATATTTACCCAAAAGTACTCTACTGATGGAGATGGGATTATGTAGCAGACAGAGGGAATCAGTCCTATTTTATCCAAGATACTGGGCTGCCTGTCAGCTCTGACAGTCCCTTCATATGCTGGCTTTGACTTGGGCAGACAGAGCAATGTGATGATATGCACAACCATTTCTGGGACAGCTTCGCATGGTGGAAACCAGGTAGCATTTTCCCAGTTTCCTGTCTTTGTTGGAACATTATTAACTAACTCTACAAATCTGGAAACTTGGTTAAGAGGTAACGTGTTAAACTTCCTTTTCTCTTTCTGAAATGACCTTTTGGGAACTGTCAGGACATTTTCATCAGTTCCTCGTAAGTGCTATTTGGGATTAATTCTGACCCACTTCAGTAATTCTTCAGAAGCAGGAATTATTTCATTAGTTTGTGAAAAGCACTTAAAAGATTCTTCAGTGAAAAGTGAAAATACTGTTATTCTCATTCCCAAAATACTAGGTAAAGAACCACACTGAAACAGCAATATAGAAACATTGCAAAGATGATTAACTATGATGGAAAGCAACATTCTGCACTGGAAAGTGTCCCATACTTGAAAGGCCAGACATCTATAAGCATATGCACTCTCAGATATTTAATAAATGTTGTCTCAACTGCATGTTTATGTATTTTTATTAAAGAGCAAGTCGCTTATATTTCCTTCTCTTTCTTCTGCATTATAGCATTAAAGCAGGACAGCATGCCAAACAACAGTATACACAAACAGCATCACCAGATACTTAAGGGTCTTTAGCTCCTAAATTGGCTAAAGCATAAATACAAACTGACATCAAACATTTGGGATTACCATTCAAAAATTGCTATTTTCTGAGACACTAATGAAGGCCATCCATATCAGAAAATCCAGTGGCTACAATAGGAGTGAGCTGCCCAGACTCGAGTAAAGAGTCAAGGAAATGATCTGCATCTCTTAGAATCAAAAAACTGCCAATTTGCTTTAGACCTGTGAGAAGTGCCAGATACAGAGAATATGAAGAGCTTCTTTCAATTTGACTAGCCCTTGAAGATTTGGGAATGTCACAACCAGTCCTTACTCTGTCACCATTATCAGCAGTGCTTTTATCACCCCCTCTACTCATCACAGTCCTTGTACAGTGGAAGCTCATCCTGGCTGTGCACTGGAGCTGCACAGCACACCCTGTGCAATGCAGAGTGCAGTTGTGTGATGCTACTGACCTGCTCCAGAGCTGTAAAAAGTCACCTTCCACGTTTGGTCTTCAGGGTCTCAGTTGAGCAGCTGAAATTTTAAATAAGTAAGATCTCAAGTAAGATCAGAAGCAGTGATGAAGCTTATATAGGATGTCTGTCTTTCTCCCTCTTAAGCATGGAATTAAGAGTATATTTTATAAGGCAAAATGCATTTTGGGTATAGAGACTGTAGGCAACAGCTGAAAAGGCCCTGTTTTACAATGCTGTGTTCATCTAATCTATTCCATAGTAGAATTAGAAAAGTAAGGTACAGTGCTGTTTCTTGAAAAGAGTAGGCATTTGTACTAATTCAGGTCCTGAAGTGGTATAGCCAAATGGCAGCACACTCTGAGGTGTTTCTATTCTGCTTCTCAGCATGATTAACTCAGCAGGATGGAGCACAGTGCTGTATGGCTTGCAGTACCTACACTGGCTTAACGAGCAGTAGCTTGCATATCCCAAGGTGACGTATGTTTCCACAAAGTTGTAAACTGGGAACCACCTAGAAAGAGGACTGGAGATTTTAAATGCTCCTTAGAGTTCAGAGTAGGTTCAAGCAATCATACACTTTGGGGCAAGCAAACATTTGCGTTTCCACAAGTAGTGAAGATTTCAGTGGGAAAGCACAACTTTGTATTTGAAGATGTGGTGCCTTTGGACAAACTGACCAGTCCACCCCCAGCCCCTGCCTAGGACTTTTGTCAAAACAGCATCTTTTCCTTTGGCATCTGTACTAGTTGCCCAGGGGCCAAAAGCAGACCACAAACTGGGGGCACCACCTGCTTCTGTAACTTCCCTCTTATTCACAGAGCAGTAAACCCAGTGGTCAAACCCTCGACGGAGCAAACCCTTACCATTCTAGAAGACATAAGCTACTCCACATGGTACAAATTCACGATGAGGTCTGTGGAAGCCTTCCTTATGATGAGCCTGAAGTCCAGAGCCTTACAGCTCTTAAAATCAAAGTTCCCCTGCCCAACTGGAGACAGACCTGTGTTAGCATAAAAACTTGAGCGGTGCCAAGGCCCCTCAGCAGCTGCAGAGCTTGCTCCATTCTCTGGGACAGAAGGTGGAAAGAAGGGAATGCCCCTTCCCCAGCAGTTGGCTCAGGGCACTCCAGGAGGAGTAAGGGACGACAGGTTCAAAGGGAGGCCATTTGCTAAACAAGGACAATGCTCATCTGTTCTCGCCAGCTCTGTGACCCAAAGTGGTCATTAGGTGCCAAAGCAGCTGGGTGAGGTGACACACATTACTAACAGCTTCTGGTTTGGTAAGGGACCATATAAGAAGAAAAATTTCTTTCTACAACAGGGGATGGACCACAGAGGGATTTGGTAGCTGCCAATGTGCAGGAAGGAAGGGGAAGAGAGCACTCTCCCCCTCAGATGGTTCAGCTGCAGTTTGCAGGCAGAAGTGGAGGAAGAGAGCTCCGATCTGCAAGCCTCATCCTTGAATACAGAGCATATTGCATGTATTCAGGGCCTAGGATAAACTAAAATAGAAAAACATTTGGTTTCAGTTCACATCTTCGTTGTGGCTCATGTTTTATTTACAGAAAGGGCAGAAGTTTCCATGAGTGAAGAAATCCCCTTTCTTTCTGTGCAGGTTTGAGAAAACCAATCAGCAGCAGAGCAATGCTACTGAACTCAGGACTTCAGTCACCTGCTTCCTAATTCTCCAAGCAGCTAAAGCCCTGCAGTCTTTTTTTTACCTTTTATAGTCACAGGACTAGTCAAGCAAAATCTTGATTGGATTATTCTGCTTTAATTACAAAATGCACTCAGACCAAAGGCGCAATATTACCTGGTACATATGTACACATTTCTCTCAATTATAACACCAAAGAGCAAAATGCCATCTGGTCCTGCTGTAGATCAAACATACCCCTCTGGCAAGATCTTTGGAGTATGAACAGATACCACAGTAATGCTTGAACTGCCTCTTGTGTGAAGGACACCAGACTCTGTATTTATTTATGACGTACTTTGAGATCCTTTAGGGTGGACCATACACGAGATAAGCAAAAGAACAGATGCAAAACTGGAACCTTGGGAAGTCCATATCCCACCACCCCCTGGAAAAGAAAGGCAGAGATCAGGGCCACTCTATCTTTGCTGCAGTTAGGACACGGTAGATAAATCACAAGGTTTTTTTATTGCTGGTGAACTCAAAACAGGCAACTTTAATCTACTGAGGAAGATACACATACAAACAAATGTTAGGCCTTGTGCGTTTTTTTTTCTTCTTAATGTAAATGTCTCTTCGACTTCAGTCCAGCTCCCAAGCTCTCACTGAGCTGCCACTGAGATCCTGGTAACGTGCTCTGGGCAGTTCTGCAAGATGTTACAAGAAGCATCACATGTATTAAAAAGGGAGATTTTGCAGAAAAGACAAAGCTCTCACAGCAGCCATGTTGCTCAGAAAGGAGAAGTCTGGCTAATCCTGCTGCATTAAGTATGTGGTATTATATATAATTAAATGATTTAAGAATTTGCCAGGTCCTTTTCTGTTTCTGGTGTGCAAGCTGCAAGTAAAGTGCACTTCTGGGTATAAATTACCATTCTGTGAAGATGCAAGAGCTGGGTGGTACACTTCAGACACCAGTGGAAAGCAGACTACAACAGCTGTTTCAATGACACAGGCAATAAGGATAATGTCCTAGGATACTAGATGCTGCTGGGAAACCCTTCCATAGTTTGAGCAGTTAAATATTACATCACTCAGCAAAACACAAATAAAGTGTCATTTATATGGGACCTTCTAAAGTACAGGCAATAACAGACATGAATGCTATTGCACACCAGGTTAGCTCTGTGGACAGCCAGTCCTCCACACCACATTGCTAACTCTCTTTAAACTTTCCAAAGAGCTTTGTAACAGCTAAGGAGAAAGCAGGGATCCTAAGGATCTTTCTATAAAGCTGAGGGTTTTACATGATGTGGGGGTGGTGTAGGAGGCAGCACAACACCACATTTCAGCTATGCTGTGAGAGGACAACCCAGCTTTAGACACTGCATTTGATGATCTTGACATAATCAGGGCCTAAATGGTGGGATCCCAACTCTCACCTGCACCTTGCAATTCTTGTTCTGCTCCAGTAGAGCTCATCTACATTATCCCACACACAAAGCTTTTTTTTTTCTCCATGTACAGTTTCAGGTGACTATTTTGCCTGGGTCTATACTCCTGAGACCAATAAGGCTGATAAACTACATACTGTTCCTCTGCTTTTATAACATGGCATCACAGCATCAAAAGAACTATCTGTTCAGTGTTTGTTCTCTCTTAATTTAATGAACTATAAAAAGGGAACTCTAAATACCCACCTAAGTGTTCTCAGTGATTCAGGATACATTGTATACCCAGGGCAGATTTGATTAACCCGTTGCCACCACTGTTTTCATGTGTCCATTGCCAGCAATGGATGCCACATGAAAAGGGGAAGGGAAGGAATAAAATAATTGTTCTGTATGTGATAAAAAAAGGGACTAACACTGCCTTGTAAGAGCAGAATCAAGAAACAATTCTACTCACAGCGCCAGCAGTGCTTTTCCTCTCAGGAATGGCTGCGCCAGGGCAAGGAGCAGGTTCACAGCTGAGCACCCCCTACTAGAGATAAGGGACCTACACAAAAATGGTCCAACTATTTCCAAAATAATAGTGGAATCCTATAACAGATTTGCATTTCAAGCCAAATTATCCCTGGTACAGCTCTGCTGACTGTGGTGGAAGAACAAGAAAAATTAATCTGGCCCTACGGGACAACTGCGGCAAACCTTCCCCATAAATCAGTTCAGGAGTGAGATATCTGACAGCTGGAAGCTCCATGTTTCTTGCTAACTTCAAAGGCCAAGACTTGACAGAGTGAATTACAAACTTGTGGCTGCCGCTATCAAACACCTTCCCTGCATCACATGTGTCCTTGTACTCCATAAGTGTTCCAAATAAGTTAAATTTCAAACTGTCCCTGGTGCAGGTAGGTCTACAGTGAAGCCACAGGAGTCCCTCCTGCTCCACCTCTCTATAACTGCTCTCACACCCTAACTCAAAGCCTCATTCAGACAGAGTATGACAAAGTGTGTGCTTTTCAGATGGGTGTTTTGCTTTATATATCTTTTAATAAATGTATCAAGCAGCATAGTATATCTCTTGCTGCCTCCAATTACTGTCATGACAATATGGTTGTGGTTATTTAAAGCAGAATTGGAGAAGAAAAAGCAAATACACTTGAGCAGAACACTAGGCAGAACTGAGCCAAGGCCTGCCAATGCTGAAGGAACATGAGAGTCAGTGCCAGAGGACCAAATCCTGGATGCCACGTTAGCGACATGAAGGTTTTGACCTTCAAATACAGTGGGCTGCAGCCAAACTAAGTCATCGACATCACCAGAAACAGAGGAATCCCTGGAAAGGAAGGCAGAAAACTCTTGTCGGCTATATAGTCTCTACAAGGTTTGCACGGCTGAAATGGGAGCTGGAATCTGCAGCAGACCCTCAGGCAAGATCTGCTTTGAGGGGACAGAGGAGATGGGAAGACTTGCACTATTTCTTGTGCCTTTTGCCAAGATTCAGATAGCACAGATTATGGTAAAATTCACTTGGCAAAAAAGGCCTTTATTAGAAAAACAAAAAAAGAAGAACAAAAAAAGAAAAAATTTCTAGTGAGTATCAGGACTGAGATTTCAAAAAGTACAAGATCTGTATAAATTCAGCAAGATGTCCAGCACCAGATTATTTCATGGTGCAACAAAGAACCTGGGGAGAGGCCAATGGGACCTGGCGAGGGGAACGCCATCTACCTCCCCAGCAGACTGCCAGTCTTAGGTACTTCTCAACAGCAGATGGATTTTCCTTGTTCCTGCAGCATCTCAGGTCCCACGGGAGGTATTGGTTGCAAGCAAGCACCTGAATATTGCCTAATGGAGTAAGCCAATCACTAACTCGGCTGGCGTGTCCATGCCCATCCACTGATTAGGTCGGGTTTTTCTGGATGCATTTCTGCCGTAGCATTTCTTTTTTCTTCTTTCTCCACTTTAAAGTGTGAGCAAAAGGACTGCTTTCATCAGTAATAAGTTAAAATCAGAAACGACCTAACTAACAAGTAACTGATATTGGTCCTTGAAGCCCAAAGAGTAAAATCCATAGAAAATCTATTGGTTCCATTTTTTCTGGTATATCCCATGCACACCCCCATTAGAAAAATGGGGTTTATGAATCTTATCATACAGCAAGGAGCAGTACCTCGGAGCCAGTGCTGACAGTCCGTGGTAGAGGTCTGGGCTCTCTCAGATTGCTAAGTACGGTTCTAAGTCACTGCTCAATCTGTCTTGACGTGGCCGTTGGCCAAGGCCACGGGGGCAGTGGGGGCCCCCGGCTCGGCAGTCTCATCAAATCGTAAGCGTAGGGTGTTTCTGATCACCAGCTGCTCCATGATGAAAGAAGCACAAAACCATGGGATGGCATACTCCAGGGTGATCAGGCCCATGAAGTCAAAATCAAACTGGGAATAGTCCCATGGGCAGGCATTGAACTGGCGTAGGATGAGGCCAGTGGTAAACTCCCAGAGGTATGTCCACAGCGTGTAAATGAAGCAGCGCACTAAAATGTTACACTTGTCTTTGAGATACAGATACATCTTCTCCACAATGAGGATGGAGGTGCCATAGATGAAGAGTGCCCACACACTGGTAACACCTGGGAACTTCCAGTTGAAGTTGACCACAAACTCCCAGGCAGCTGTGAACATCACCTCACAGAAATAGCCATGGATGGCGTAGAGGTACCATCGTGAGAAAGCGGTCAGAGGTTCTGCCGCAGCCATTCTTCTGCACTCACCCCAGCAGCACTCTGAAAGGAAGAGGGAGAGAGAGGGAGAAAGGAGTCAGTGAGGATGTCACAAGTCCTTATCCCCTAGATGGCAACACACAAACCTGTAACAAAGGATAAATCTGAGAAAGAAGTGACTCTCACTTTTACCACAGAACATTTTAAGTCCTGGGGAAAGGTGGCCGCTTACAGGGCTCCATGACTCAGCATGGGCCGGAAGAACATATACTGCTCTGCCTGAAAAATGGGATGCCGCTGGTATTACACTGGCGATAAGGAGGGAGTTGATAAGTACAAGGGCTTTGCCAGGAGCAAGGTTGCCAAAGAATTTACTGGTTGCAAGTCAGTAGAAAAATACAGTCATCCCACAAGGAGCACACATAACCTGTTTGCTCTTTTCAAGAAACCGCACTGTACCTTACTTTTCTGATTCTACTATGGAATAGATTAGATGAACACAGCATTGTAAAACTGGGCTTTTCCAGCTGTTGCCTAGAGTCTCTATACCCAAATGTTTACTCTAGTGTAAAACTGAGCTTTGATGGGAGCTACAGCAAGGGAACTGGAGGAGAAAATGTAGAGATTTTACACTTACAGACACCATACCTTGCACTCATTATTCAGCTGAACTTTTATTTTGCCTGTTGAAGAACTCATCCATTGTATGGCTAGCATGTGTAAATTAGTTTTCTTATGGTGTCAGACTTCCTGATATCAAGTCAAAAAGCACAAGAGAGCCATTGAAATCCATTCAGATTTGGCTTCAGGACAGCAAAGCACAAAGGAGGAGAATAAAAAGGAACAACTGAGCCTAGAGAAGGGTAGTTAGTCATGATAAATAGGAAATGAGAACCAATTCTAATTGTCTATACAGGAAGAAATTGGTGAAGAGGTTTTGAAAAAGCACAATTTTCTTCTCACCGAACTGTTTTAGCACACTTAGCTTTTACACTTTCTGTAGAAATTCCAAGTCTGCCATGCTACAATCAATGACACAAGGTGATTATGCATAATCACCAACAAGCATAATTTTACTGAAGCCTTGCAGATTTACACTACAGGATGAATTTGACCTCTCTCATTCTTAGAAACTTACTCCTTCAAGTTAAGTTTCTCCAGACTCTTTACCAAGCACTATTTAACTTGCTCTGCACTTGTCAGTTCTGTGGGACAATGTGCTAGGAAAGGACCACACTAACCTTATGTACAGTCATTCCATGCCATCTGGAAAGAGACTGTTCCTGCCCTGACCTGTAAAGACAGCGCCTCTCTGAACAAAGTATTAACATGCAGTACAACTGACATTCTGATAGGAGATAAGAGAAACCTCTGTAAGGAAAAACGGAACTATAGTAATAAACATGAAGAAGATATGCACAGAGGAATATTGAAAGTGAAAAGGACAGAGCTGTAGCCATGATCTGTTCACACCTCTCTTAACCAGACACACAAAAAACCAAAGTCTTTACAGTTCATATGATTAGGTTCTTGAACAAAGACCCATTTTCTTATGGCAGAATCCATTTCACACAGAACACTGAGCCATCATTACATCCTACAGAGAAACGTCAACAGCACATAGTGAGGTTGTAGGTGAAAGACTAAAGAATCACTAGGGATTGCCTCATGACTCCTAACAATTCAGTCCCAAGAAATGCTGCAAGACAGCAGTGAGGGGGCACATGAGAAATATGCAGGAGGTGTATATCCACACAGTCCATAAGAATCTGATGCGTAAGGGCACTGCAAACCGGGGAGAGTTTGTCAGTGTAATGTTACTTGGTCAGTTGGCCAACACAGCTGATAAGCTTAGAACTCTGAATCCTCATATTATTACTCCATTCTGACACAATTTCAAGAACAAATCAGAAATCAGAGGTACAGTAGTAAGAGAAAGCAGTAAGAAGGTGTCATGGTTTAAACCCAGCTAGCAACTAAGTGCCAGACAGGCGCTTGCTCACTGCTCTCCAGTGGGATGGGAAGGGGGATCAGGGAGGGAAAAAAAAAGTAAAACTCATGGGTTAAGATGAGTTTAATAATTGAAACAAAGTAAAATGTAATAATAATGTAATTAGCTGAGTTGGTTAGAGCATGATGCTAATAATGCCAAGGTTGTAGGTTTGATCCCTGTATGGGCCGTTTACTTAAGGGTTGGACTTGATGATCCTTGTGGGTCCCTTCCAACTCAGAATATTCTCTGATGTTTCTGGAATATGTAATGTCTTTATCCAGAGATGAAAGTGATTGTAAAGATTTTACTAAGTTGCCAAGGGATTGTATGGTTTTCCTCTCTTTTCTATAAGCCTTTCTAACTTTTTCACTTGTGATCCTTAGTCCTTGCACTTCTGTCTACAGCTTTACATGAAATGTATTTGAACTGTTAGCTGCAAGCACCCTTGTAATTTTGAAAATCTATTCACAAAGTTGGATCAAATGCACAGAAGGTCCTTCCCTCTCCCCCTCCATTTTTATTCTAAGGTTGCCCTCACCAATTATTTCCATTGCCTTATACCTCCCTACAAAAGCCAAAGACTCATAGAAACATATCCAACAAGCCATGTCCTGTTCTACCCCCCACTATTTTCTCTGTGTAATGAAGATTTCTCTTTCCTGGTTCTATACCAAATACTTAATAAAACTCTATATATTTTCTGTTTCTTTTTTACTGTTTGCAAAATATTTAGTCCCTACACCAGAAGTCTAATAAACTGAATGAATCTAGATCAGGTCTGGGACATCTACAGTACAAGTTAACCCATTGCAAAGACCACCGCTGAGTTCTTTTGAATCCAGTGGCTTTTACCACAAATGCAAAGAGACAAATATCAATGCAGTGCCACTGTCTTAATATTTGCCTTCTCTACTGTCATGTGCCCAGTCAGCCCAACCTCAATGGAAACTTCCCTCTTACAATATGCTTGAAAGAGTCCTCACAGACTTCTTCCTGATTAGGAGCATCCCAAGACAGGGCAGATGCCAGTCTGTAGTAGCCCAAACGTAACTGGTTCCACTGTCCTAGGCACTAAGCAAATCCACAAATCACAGCTCCTCCTGTAAAATATTCCATCTAAAATAAAACAAAAAGTACATAGTAAGACATAAAGGGAATGGAGGATACATTTAGGGGGGCTATCACAAGCCACAGCACATCACTGCACAAGCTGAGGACTGTACAATTTAATGGTTACAAGACACTTGAGCATTTACAAAACAATTAGAACTGCAGCTTTTCCCAAGCATCTTATTTCCCTGCCACACCAAATTATTGAGCGTCTGGTAAGCAATACTGCACAAAAAGGTCTCAAGAGGAAGATAAAGGAGAAAAGTGTTGTTTATTGGGCAGCAATTCATGAGAAAAGAATCAAGGTGAAAAGTAGCTGTGTGACATTAGCAGGAGAAGCATCCAAACAGAAGGCCAAGACTGGATTCAGTAAGAAATACAGATTTGTGAAAAGCCTCAAGTAGATAATTGAACTTGGTGATGCAAAACTTTTAATGGAGTGACAGTAATACTGACCAAAAGGCTCTGAATGTATGAGAGCTATTCAGTCTCCTGAGGAAAACAAATGACATTCATCACTGAGGTACTTACAGTGGGATGGGCAGCAGCTTCCTGAAAATCAGAAACACAGCTGCCAGCCATGCAATTGTCTCAGCAGAGAGCAAACAATGCATGGAGACTGCACATGGATGACCACGCTTGCACTGAGGCTGCTCGCACTGTGCTGTTTTGGGGAAAATAGGGAGCTCCTAAATTCAAAATTTTGAAAATGCCTTCCATCATCAGCAAATTATATTTCAAATAGTTAAAATAAAAATAGTTCCTCTAATACAAAGTTATTAGGAATCCTGAGCTAGGCCAGCACAAAATTTTTCTTTCTTTCTCTAGTAGGGCCTTCTTTCCAGCTTGCTGAGAAAAAAAAAGGGCAAGTCTATGGAAACCACACGTGGACCTCCAAGGAACACTCAGACCTTTCCCTGACTGCCCTGCCTGTGTGCATAACTCTGCTAGCAATGAAGAGGCCAAGAGCCCACTCCACCTAAAGGAAACAAGTGGGCAAGTGTATGAAGGACTGAGTTTCTCTACAGAAATCTGGTTGCAGCACCCAGTTCACTGAGGACACAAAGCTGGGAGGAGTGGCTGATATCCCCTAGTGCTGTGCAGCCCTTCAGAAGGATATCAACAGGTTGGAGAGATGGGCAGAGAACTGTCTGAAATTCAACAAAGGCAAGTGCAGGGTCCTTCACCTGAGGAAGAATAACCCCATGTAAGGACAAAGAGGCAACAGGCAGAAAGTGATGCACAGGAAGTTCCACCTGAATACAAGGAAGAATTTCTTTACTGTGTGGGTGATCGAACACTGGACAGATTGCTCAGAGAGGCTGTCCTGTCTCCATCCCTGGAGATATTCAAGAACTGTCTGGATGCAATCCTGTGCCATGCGCTTTAGGATGACCCTGCTTGACCAGGGAGTTTGGACCAGATGATTCATTATGGTCCCGTCCAACCTGACCCATTCTGTGATTCTGTGATCAGGGCAGGACTTTGACTTATGGCTGCAAGAAAGAACCAAGGTTACACATTAATAATTTAGAATTTCAACTCTGAAATGAGTATTAATAATCCCCCAGGTTCAGGTAGGATACAGGTAAAACTGATGCACCAGGCCAAGTAAGGAGAAAGGATTTACATCCCAGACTGCCCCACTTCATGTGAGACCCCTCTTTGCAAGGGGAGCACTTCCGTCCTCACATTTGGTTTTGCAGGTGATGCAGCCTTGGCAGGCAAGAGGGAAGTGGTCAGAAAATGGACTGGTGGTAGACCAAGAAATAATGGCAGATTCGTCTCACACAAGCACTGCAGGGGAGACCTCAGTGGATGTCGTATTCACGCCTGATTAAGTTCTTGATCACTGCCTGGCTCATTTTTTTTCAAAGCTCTCCTTTGCAGTGGCTTTCTGCCCATTTCCCTGCTACCAAGCCAGACTGTGCATAAAAAAAATTCTCTCACAGATTGTCTTTATTCCCTCTAATCCATCAGAATTATTTAGATGCTCTGGATGAGTGTAATGAGACCTCATCAAAAAACTCTGAATTAACTCTGAAATGCTAATAAAGAAAAAACACAAACAAAAACCTCCATGAGACAATTCCCCTAATGAGTGATGTCCTGAGGCTATGAATTCTGTCAGCTACTTGATCTACTGCAGATGAACTTGAACTACTGCAGCATGTTTTCTACTCATAGTGCTTAGTTATTTCTGCAAGTTAAAAAATTAGGGCACAGTATTATTTTATAAATTCATATTTCAAATATTTACTAATATTTAGTTCTATAACATGCATGTTCATATTTCTAAGAAACGCCTTAGATACATCTACAACCCTATGTTACATACCATAATTACTCTTAAATTTGAAAAAGTGCAAAGGAGACACATACATAGTAGGGTACTTCAGTCTCTCCAAACGACAGGACCATGAGTAGCAGGCTGAAGTGAAGGGCACTTGCCTGTCCCTGCTCATGA